>CM033025.1:23518029-23761811 GCA_019207045.1 Branchiostoma floridae x Branchiostoma belcheri | reverse complement strand
TTGGAAAGGTCTCTTTTGTGGGGAGTTGAACACTGCACCCCCCCGTTTTTTTGATAGCTCTTTTATGGCGAGTTATTCGCGTTTAAGTTAACCACATCTAACCTCAACTTAAATGTTGATTTTAAAAAGTGTCCGAAATAGGCAAACTATGGTATCATTGAAAGGTCTCTTTGTGGGAGTTGAACACGGCAATCCGTTTTTTGATAGCTCTTGTTATAGGCGAGTTATTCGCGTTTAAGTTAACCACATCTACCTCAACTTAAAATGTTGATTTTTAAAAGTGTCCGAAAAGGCAAACTATGGTATCATTGGAAAGGTCTCTTTGTGGGGAGTTGAACACTGCAATCCGTTTTTTGATAGCTCTTGTTGTTGGCGAGTTATTCCCGTTCTTGCTAAGTCCCCCTAACCTCGACCCAAAATGTTGATTTTTTCAAAAGTGTCCGAAATAGGCAAACTATGGTATCATTGGAAAGGTCTCTTTGTGGGGAGTTGAACACTGCAATCCGTTTTTTGATAGCTCTTGTATAGGCGAGTTATTCGCGTTTAAGTTTAACCACATCTAACCTCAACTAAAATGTTGATTTTTCAAAAGTGTCCGAAATAGGCAAACTATGGTATCATGGAAAGGTCTCTTTGTGGGGAGTTGAACACTGCAATCCGTTTTTATAGCTCTTGTTATAGGCGAGTTATTCGCGTTCAAGTTAACCACATCTAACCTCAACTTAAAATGTTTTTTTAAAAGTGTCCGAAATAGCAAACTATGGTATCATTGGAAAGGTCTCTTTGTGGGGAGTTGAACACTGCAATCCGTTTTTTGATAGCTCTTGTTGTAGGCGAGTTATTCGCGTTTAGTTAAGTCCCCCTAACCTCAACTTAAAATGTTGATTTTTTCAAAAGTGTCCGAAATAGGCAAACTATGGTATCATTAAAAGGTCTCTTGTGGGGAGTTGAACACTGCAATCCGTTTTTTGATAGCTCTTGTTGTTGCGAGTTATTCCGTTCTTAGCTAAGTCCCCTAACCGCGACCCAAAATGTTGATTTTCAAAAGTGTCCGAAATAGGCAAACTATGGTATCATTAGAAAGGTCTCTTGTGGGGAGTTGAACACTGCAATCCGTTTTTGATAGCTCTTGTTATAGGCGAGTTATTCGCGTTTCAAGTTAACCACATCTAACCTCACTTAAAATGTTGATTTTTAAAAAGTGTCCGAAATAGGCAAACTATGGTATCATTGAAAGGTCTCTTTGTGGGAGTTGAACACTGCAATCCGTTTTTTGATAGCTCTTGTTATAGGCGAGTTATTCGCGTTTCAAGTTAACCACATCTAACCTCACTTAAAATGTTGATTTTTAAAAGTGTCCGAAAAGGCAAACTATGGTATCATTGGAAAGGTCTCTTTGTGGGGAGTTGAACACTGCAATCCGTTTTTTGATAGCTCTTGTTATTGGCGAGTTATTCGCGTTCAAGCTAACCACCTAACCCAACCCAAAATGTTGATTTTTCAAAAGTGTCCGAAATAGGCAAACTATGGTATCATTGGAAAGGTCTCTTTGTGGGGAGTTGAACACTGCAATCCGTTTTTGATAGCTCTTGTTGTTGGCGAGTTATTCCCGTTCTTAGCTAAGTCCCCCTAACCGCGACCAAAATGTTGATTTTTAAAAAGTGTCCGAAATAGGCAAACTATGGTATCATTGGAAAGGTCTCTTTGTGGGGAGTTGAACACTGCAATCCGTTTTTTGATAGCTCTTGTTATTGGCGAGTTATTCCCGTTCTAGCTAAGTCCCATCTAACCGCAACCCAAAATGTTGATTTTTCAAAAGTGTCCGAAAAAGGCAAACTATGGTATCATTGGAAAGGTCTCTTTGTGGGGAGTTGAACACTGCAATCCGTTTTTTGATAGCTCTTGTTGTTGGCGAGTTATTCCCGTTCTTAGCTAAGTCCCCCTAACCGCGACCCAAAATGTTGATTTTCAAAAGTGTCCGAAATAGGCAAACTATGGTATCATTGGAAAGGTCTCTTTGTGGGGAGTTGAACACTGCAATCCGTTTTTTGATAGCTCTTGTTATAGGCGAGTTATTCGCGTTTAAAGTTAACCACATCTACCCAACTTAAAATGTTGATTTTTAAAAAGTGTCCGAAAAGGCAAACTATGGTATCATTGGAAAGGTCTCTTTGTGGGGAGTTGAACACTGCAATCCGTTTTTTGATAGCTCTTTGTTGGCGAGTTATTTGCGTTTAAAGTTAACCACATCTAACCGCAACCCAAAATGTTGATTTTAAAAAAGTGTCCGAAAAGGCAAACTATGGTATCATTGGAAAGGTCTCTTTGTGGGGAGTTGAACACTGCAATCCGTTTTTGATAGCTCTTGTTATTGGCGAGTTATCCGTTTTAGTTAACCCCTAACCTCAACTTAAAATGTTGATTTTTCAAAAGTGTCCGAAATTGGCAAACTATGGTATCATTGGAAAGGTCTCTTTGTGGGGAGTTGAACACTGCAATCCGTTTTTTGATAGCTCTTGTTGTTGGCGAGTTATTCCCGTTCTTAGCTAAGTCCCCCTAACCGCGACCCAAAATGTTGATTTTTAAAAGTGTCCGAAATAGGCAAACTATGGTATCATTAGAAAGGTCTCTTTGTGGGGAGTTGAACACTGCAATCCGTTTTTGATAGCTCTTGTTAAGGCGAGTTATTCGCGTTTCAAGTTAACCACATCTAACCGCAACTTAAAATGTTGATTTTTAAAAAGTGTCCGAAAAGGCAAACTATGGTATCATGGAAAGGTCTCTTTGTGGGGAGTTGAACACTGCAATCCGTTTTTGATAGCTCTTGTTGTTGGCGAGTTATTCCCGTTCTTAGCTAAGTCCCCCTAACCGCGACCCAAAATGTTGATTTTTCAAAGTGTCCGAAATAGGCAAACTATGGTATCATTAGAAAGGTCTCTTTGTGGGGAGTTGAACACTGCAATCCGTTTTTTGATAGCTCTTGTTGTTGGCGAGTTATTCCCGTTTTAGCTAAGTCCCCTTAACCGCGACCCAAAATGTTGATTTTTCAAAAGTGTCCGAAATAGGCAAACTATGGTATCATTAGAAAGGTCTCTTTGTGGGAGTTGAACACTGCAATCCGTTTTTTGATAGCTCTTGTTATAGGCGAGTTATTTCGTTTTAAGTTAACCACATCTAACCTCACTTAAAATGTTGATTTTTAAAAAGTGTCCGAAAAAGGCAAACTATGGTATCATTGAAAGGTCTCTTTGTGGGAGTTGAACACTGCAATCCGTTTTTTGATAGCTCTTGTTATAGGCGAGTTATTCGCGTTTCAAGTTAACCACATCTAACCTCACTTAAAATGTTGATTTTTAAAAAGTGTCCGAAAAAGCAAACTATGGTATCATTGGAAAGGTCTCTTTGTGGGGAGTTGAACACTGCAATCCGTTTTTTGATAGCTCTTGTTGTTGGCGAGTTATTCGCGTTCTTAGTAATCCCATCTAACCTCAACCCAAAATGTTGATTTTTCAAAAGTGTCCGAAATAGGCAAACTATGGTATCATTGGAAAGGTCTCTTTGTGGGGAGTTGAACACTGCAATCCGTTTTTTGATAGCTCTTGTTGTTGGCGAGTTATTCCCGTTCTTAGCTAAGTCCCCCTAACCTCGACCCAAAATGTTGATTTTTAAAAAGTGTCCGAAATAGGCAAACTATGGTATCATTAGAAAGGTCTCTTTGTGGGGAGTTGAACACTGCAATCCGTTTTTTGATAGCTCTTGTTATAGGCGAGTTATTCGCGTTTCAAGTTAACCACATCTAACCTCAACTTAAAATGTTGATTTTTAAAAAGTGTCCGAAAAGGCAAACTATGGTATCATTGGAAAGGTCTCTTTGTGGGGAGTTGAACACTGCAATCCGTTTTTTGATAGCTCTTGTTGTTGGCGAGTTATTCCCGTTCTTAGCTAAGTCCCCTAACCGCGACCAAAATGTTGATTTTTCAAAAGTGTCCGAAATAGGCAAACTATGGTATCATTGGAAAGGTCTCTTTGTGGGGAGTTGAACACTGCAATCCGTTTTTTGATAGCTCTTGTTGTTGGCGAGTTATTCCCGTTCTTAGCTAAGTCCCCCTAACCGCGACCAAAATGTTGATTTTTCAAAAGTGTCCGAAATAGGCAAACTATGGTATCATTAGAAAGGTCTCTTTGTGGGGAGTTGAACACTGCAATCCGTTTTTTGATAGCTCTTGTTATAGGCGAGTTATTCCCGTTTCAAGTTAACCACATCTAACCTCGACTTAAAATGTTGATTTTTCAAAAGTGTCCGAAATAGGCAAACTATGGTATCATTGGAAAGGTCTCTTTGTGGGGAGTTGAACACTGCAATCCGTTTTTTGATAGCTCTTGTTGTTGGCGAGTTATTCCCGTTCTTAGCTAAGTCCCCCTAACCGCGACCCAAAATGTTGATTTTAAAAAGTGTCCGAAATAGGCAAACTATGGTATCATTAGAAAGGTCTCTTTGTGGGGAGTTGAACACTGCAATCCGTTTTTTGATAGCTCTTGTTATAGGCGAGTTATTCGCGTTTCAAGTTAACCACATCTAACCTCAACTTAAAATGTTGATTTTTAAAAAGTGTCCGAAAAGGCAAACTATGGTATCATTGAAAGGTCTCTTTGTGGGGAGTTGAACACTGCAATCCGTTTTTTGATAGCTCTTGTTATAGGCGAGTTATTCCGTTTTAGTTAACCACATCTAACCTCGACTTAAAATGTTGATTTTTAAAAGTGTCCGAAATAGGCAAACTATGGTATCATTGGAAAGGTCTCTTTGTGGGGAGTTGAACACTGCAATCCGTTTTTTGATAGCTCTTGTTATAGGCGAGTTATTCGCGTTCTTAGCTAACCACCTAACCGCGACCCAAAATGTTGATTTTTAAAAAGTGTCCGAAATAGGCAAACTATGGTATCATTGGAAAGGTCTCTTTGTGGGGAGTTGAACACTGCAATCCGTTTTTTGATAGCTCTTGTTGTTGGCGAGTTATTCCCGTTTCAAGCTAAGTCCCCCTAACCTCGACCCAAAATGTTGATTTTTAAAAAGTGTCCGAAATAGGCAAACTATGGTATCATTGGAAAGGTCTCTTTGTGGGGAGTTGAACACTGCAATCCGTTTTTTGATAGCTCTTGTTATTGGCGAGTTATTCGCGTTTAAAGTTAACCACATCTAACCTCAACTTAAAATGTTGATTTTTAAAAAGTGTCCGAAAAGGCAAACTATGGTATCATTGGAAAGGTCTCTTTGTGGGGAGTTGAACACTGCAATCCGTTTTTTGATAGCTCTTGTTATAGGCGAGTTATTCCGTTCTTAGCTAAGTCCACCTAACCGCGACCAAAATGTTGATTTTTCAAAAGTGTCCGAAATAGGCAAACTATGGTATCATTGGAAAGGTCTCTTTGTGGGGAGTTGAACACTGCAATCCGTTTTTTGATAGCTCTTGTTGTTGGCGAGTTATTCCCGTTCTTAGCTAAGTCCCCCTAACCGCGACCCAAAATGTTGATTTTTCAAAAGTGTCCGAAATAGGCAAACTATGGTATCATTGAAAGGTCTCTTTGTGGGGAGTTGAACACTGCAATCCGTTTTTTGATAGCTCTTGTTATAGCGAGTTATTCCCGTTTTAAGTTAACCACATCTAACCTCAACTTAAAATGTTGATTTTTAAAAAGTGTCCGAAATAGGCAAACTATGGTATCATTGGAAAGGTCTCTTTGTGGGGAGTTGAACACTGCAATCCGTTTTTTGATAGCTCTTGTTGTTGGCGAGTTATTCCCGTTCTTAGCTAAGTCCCCCTAACCGCGACCCAAAATGTTGATTTTAAAAGTGTCCGAAAAGGCAAACTATGGTATCATTGGAAAGGTCTCTTTGTGGGGAGTTGAACACTGCAATCCGTTTTTTGATAGCTCTTGTTATTGGCGAGTTATTCGCGTTTTAAGTTAACCCCTCTAACCTCACTTAAAATGTTGATTTTTAAAAAGTGTCCGAAATAGGCAAACTATGGTATCATTGGAAAGGTCTCTTTGTGGGGAGTTGAACACTGCAATCCGTTTTTTGATAGCTCTTGTTGTTGGCGAGTTATTCCCGTTCTTAGCTAAGTCCCCCTAACCGCGACCCAAAATGTTGATTTTTAAAAAGTGTCCGAAATAGGCAAACTATGGTATCATTGGAAAGGTCTCTTTGTGGGGAGTTGAACACTGCAATCCGTTTTTTGATAGCTCTTGTTATAGGCGAGTTATTCGCGTTTAAAGTTAACCACATCTAACCTCAACTTAAAATGTTGATTTTTAAAAGTGTCCGAAAAGGCAAACTATGGTATCATTGGAAAGGTCTCTTTGTGGGGAGTTGAACACTGCAATCCGTTTTTTGATAGCTCTTGTTATAGGCGAGTTATTCGCGTTTTAGTTAACCCCCTAACCGCAACCCAAAATGTTGATTTTTAAAAGTGTCCGAAAAGGCAAACTATGGTATCATTGGAAAGGTCTCTTTGTGGGGAGTTGAACACTGCAATCCGTTTTTTGATAGCTCTTGTTGTTGGCGAGTTATTCGCGTTTAGTTAACCACATCTAACCTCAACTTAAAATGTTGATTTTTAAAAAGTGTCCGAAATAGGCAAACTATGGTATCATTGGAAAGGTCTCTTTGTGGGGAGTTGAACACTGCAATCCGTTTTTTTATAGCTCTTGTTGTTGGCGAGTTATTCCGTTCTTAGCTAAGTCCCCTAACCGCGACCCAAAATGTTGATTTTTCAAAAGTGTCCGAAATAGGCAAACTATGGTATCATTAGAAAGGTCTCTTTGTGGGGAGTTGAACACTGCAATCCGTTTTTTGATAGCTCTTGTTGTAGGCGAGTTATTCGCGTTCTTCTAACCCCCTAACCGCGACTTAAAATGTTGATTTTTCAAAAGTGTCCGAAATAGGCAAACTATGGTATCATTGGAAAGGTCTCTTTGTGGGGAGTTGAACACTGCAATCCGTTTTTTGATAGCTCTTGTTGTTGGCGAGTTATTCCCGTTCTTAGCTAAGTCCCCCTAACCGCGACCCAAAATGTTGATTTTTCAAAAGTGTCCGAAAAGGCAAACTATGGTATCATTGGAAAGGTCTCTTTGTGGGGAGTTGAACACTGCAATCCGTTTTTTGATAGCTCTTGTTATAGGCGAGTTATTCGCGTTTCAAGTTAACCCATCTAACCTCAACTTAAAATGTTGATTTTTAAAAAGTGTCCGAAAAGGCAAACTATGGTATCATTGGAAAGGTCTCTTTGTGGGGAGTTGAACACTGCAATCCGTTTTTTGATAGCTCTTGTTGTTGGCGAGTTATTCCCGTTCTTAGCTAAGTCCCCCTAACCGCGACCAAAATGTTGATTTTTAAAAGTGTCCGAAAAGGCAAACTATGGTATCATTGGAAAGGTCTCTTTGTGGGGAGTTGAACACTGCAATCCGTTTTTTGATAGCTCTTGTTATAGGCGAGTTATTCGCGTTTCAAGTTAACCACATCTAACCTCAACTTAAAATGTTGATTTTTAAAAAGTGTCCGAAAAGGCAAACTATGGTATCATTGGAAAGGTCTCTTTGTGGGGAGTTGAACACTGCAATCCGTTTTTTGATAGCTCTTGTTGTTGGCGAGTTATTCCCGTTCTTAGCTAAGTCCCCCTAACCTCGACCCAAAATGTTGATTTTTAAAAAGTGTCCGAAATAGGCAAACTATGGTATCATTAGAAAGGTCTCTTTGTGGGGAGTTGAACACTGCAATCCGTTTTTTGATAGCTCTTGTTATAGGCGAGTTATTCGCGTTTCAAGTTAACCACATCTAACCTCACTTAAAATGTTGATTTTTAAAAAGTGTCCGAAAAGGCAAACTATGGTATCATTGGAAAGGTCTCTTTGTGGGGAGTTGAACACTGCAATCCGTTTTTTGATAGCTCTTGTTGTTGGCGAGTTATTCCCGTTCTTAGCTAAGTCCACCTAACCGCGACCCAAAATGTTGATTTTTCAAAAGTGTCCGAAATAGGCAAACTATGGTATCATTGGAAAGGTCTCTTTGTGGGGAGTTGAACACTGCAATCCGTTTTTTGATAGCTCTTGTTGTTGGCGAGTTATTCGCGTTTTAAAGTTAACCACATCTAACCTCAACTTAAAATGTTGATTTTTAAAAAGTGTCCGAAATAGGCAAACTATGGTATCATTGGAAAGGTCTCTTTGTGGGGAGTTGAACACTGCAATCCGTTTTTTGATAGCTCTTGTTATTGGCGAGTTATTCCGTTTAAGTTAACCACATCTAACCTCAACTTAAAATGTTGATTTTTAAAAAGTGTCCGAAATAGGCAAACTATGGTATCATTGGAAAGGTCTCTTTGTGGGGAGTTGAACACTGCAATCCGTTTTTTGATAGCTCTTGTTGTTGGCGAGTTATTCGCGTTCTTAGCTAACCACCTAACCGCAACCCAAAATGTTGATTTTTCAAAAGTGTCCGAAATAGGCAAACTATGGTATCATTGGAAAGGTCTCTTTGTGGGGAGTTGAACACTGCAATCCGTTTTTTGATAGCTCTTGTTGTTGGCGAGTTATTCCCGTTTTAAGTTAACCACATCTAACCTCAACCCAAAATGTTGATTTTTAAAAAGTGTCCGAAATAGGCAAACTATGGTATCATTGGAAAGGTCTCTTTGTGGGAGTTGAACACTGCAATCCGTTTTTTGATAGCTCTTGTTGTTGGCGAGTTATTCCGTTCTTAGTTAAGTCCCCTAACCTCAACCCAAAATGTTGATTTTTAAAAAGTGTCCGAAATAGGCAAACTATGGTATCATTGGAAAGGTCTCTTTGTGGGGAGTTGAACACTGCAATCCGTTTTTTGATAGCTCTTGTTGTTGGCGAGTTATTCCCGTTCTTAGCTAAGTCCCCCTAACCGCGACCCAAAATGTTGATTTTTAAAAAGTGTCCGAAATAGGCAAACTATGGTATCATTAGAAAGGTCTCTTTGTGGGGAGTTGAACACTGCAATCCGTTTTTTGATAGCTCTTGTTATAGGCGAGTTATTCGCGTTTCAAGTTAACCACATCTAACCTCAACTTAAAATGTTGATTTTTCAAAAGTGTCCGAAAAAGGCAAACTATGGTATCATTGGAAAGGTCTCTTTGTGGGGAGTTGAACACTGCAATCCGTTTTTTGATAGCTCTTGTTGTTGGCGAGTTATTCCCGTTTTAGCTAAGTCCACCTAACCGCGACTTAAAATGTTGATTTTTAAAAGTGTCCGAAATAGGCAAACTATGGTATCATTAGAAGGTCTCTTTGTGGGGAGTTGAACACTGCAATCCGTTTTTTGATAGCTCTTGTTATAGGCGAGTTATTCGCGTTTCAAGTTAACCACATCTAACCTCAACTTAAAATGTTGATTTTTAAAAAGTGTCCGAAAAGGCAAACTATGGTATCATTGGAAAGGTCTCTTTGTGGGGAGTTGAACACTGCAATCCGTTTTTTGATAGCTCTTGTTGTTGGCGAGTTATTCGCGTTCTTAGCTAAGTCCCCCTAACCGCGACCCAAAATGTTGATTTTTCAAAAGTGTCCGAAATAGGCAAACTATGGTATCATTGGAAAGGTCTCTTTGTGGGGAGTTGAACACTGCAATCCGTTTTTTGATAGCTCTTGTTATAGGCGAGTTATTCGCGTTTTAAGTTAACCACATCTAACCTCAACTTAAAATGTTGATTTTTAAAAAGTGTCCGAAATAGGCAAACTATGGTATCATTAGAAAGGTCTCTTTGTGGGGAGTTGAACACTGCAATCCGTTTTTTGATAGCTCTTGTTATAGGCGAGTTATTTGCGTTTCAAGTTAACCACATCTAACCTCAACTTAAAATGTTGATTTTTAAAAAGTGTCCGAAAAGGCAAACTATGGTATCATTGGAAAGGTCTCTTTGTGGGGAGTTGAACACTGCAATCCGTTTTTTGATAGCTCTTGTTGTTGGCGAGTTATTCCCGTTCTTAGCTAAGTCCCCCTAACCGCGACCCAAAATGTTGATTTTTCAAAAGTGTCCGAAATAGGCAAACTATGGTATCATTGGAAAGGTCTCTTTGTGGGGAGTTGAACACTGCAATCCGTTTTTTGATAGCTCTTGTTGTTGGCGAGTTATTCCCGTTCTTAGCTAAGTCCCCCTAACCTCGACCCAAAATGTTGATTTTTAAAAAGTGTCCGAAATAGGCAAACTATGGTATCATTAGAAAGGTCTCTTTGTGGGGAGTTGAACACTGCAATCCGTTTTTTGATAGCTCTTGTTATAGGCGAGTTATTTGCGTTTCAAGTTAACCACATCTAACCTCAACTTAAAATGTTGATTTTTAAAAAGTGTCCGAAAAGGCAAACTATGGTATCATTGGAAAGGTCTCTTTGTGGGGAGTTGAACACTGCAATCCGTTTTTTGATAGCTCTTGTTGTTGGCGAGTTATTCCCGTTCTTAGCTAAGTCCCCCTAACCGCGACCCAAAATGTTGATTTTTCAAAAGTGTCCGAAATAGGCAAACTATGGTATCATTGGAAAGGTCTCTTTGTGGGGAGTTGAACACTGCAATCCGTTTTTTGATAGCTCTTGTTGTTGGCGAGTTATTCGCGTTTTAGCTAACCCCCTAACCTCGACCCAAAATGTTGATTTTTAAAAAGTGTCCGAAATAGGCAAACTATGGTATCATTAGAAAGGTCTCTTTGTGGGGAGTTGAACACTGCAATCCGTTTTTTGATAGCTCTTGTTATAGGCGAGTTATTCCGTTTTAGTTAACCACCTAACCTCGACCCAAAATGTTGATTTTTCAAAAGTGTCCGAAATAGGCAAACTATGGTATCATTGGAAAGGTCTCTTTGTGGGGAGTTGAACACTGCAATCCGTTTTTTGATAGCTCTTGTTGTTGGCGAGTTATTCGCGTTTTAAGCTAAGTCCACATCTAACCGCGACCCAAAATGTTGATTTTTAAAAGTGTCCGAAATAGGCAAACTATGGTATCATTAGAAAGGTCTCTTTGTGGGGAGTTGAACACTGCAATCCGTTTTTTGATAGCTCTTGTTATAGGCGAGTTATTCGCGTTTCAAGTTAACCACATCTAACCTCAACTTAAAATGTTGATTTTTCAAAAGTGTCCGAAAAGGCAAACTATGGTATCATTGGAAAGGTCTCTTTGTGGGGAGTTGAACACTGCAATCCGTTTTTTGATAGCTCTTGTTGTTGGCGAGTTATTCCCGTTCTTAGCTAAGTCCCCCTAACCGCGACCCAAAATGTTGATTTTTCAAAAGTGTCCGAAATAGGCAAACTATGGTATCATTAGAAAGGTCTCTTTGTGGGGAGTTGAACACTGCAATCCGTTTTTTGATAGCTCTTGTTATAGGCGAGTTATTCGCGTTTCAAGTTAACCACATCTAACCTCAACTTAAAATGTTGATTTTTAAAAAGTGTCCGAAAAGGCAAACTATGGTATCATTGGAAAGGTCTCTTTGTGGGGAGTTGAACACTGCAATCCGTTTTTTGATAGCTCTTGTTGTTGGCGAGTTATTCCCGTTCTTAGCTAAGTCCCCCTAACCGCGACCCAAAATGTTGATTTTTCAAAAGTGTCCGAAATAGGCAAACTATGGTATCATTGGAAAGGTCTCTTTGTGGGGAGT
Organism: Branchiostoma floridae x Branchiostoma belcheri; assembly: GCA_019207045.1. Taxonomy (NCBI): domain Eukaryota; kingdom Metazoa; phylum Chordata; class Leptocardii; order Amphioxiformes; family Branchiostomatidae; genus Branchiostoma; species Branchiostoma floridae x Branchiostoma belcheri. Next base: position 23,750,144 of record CM033025.1, on the reverse strand, counting down.
TGAACACTGCAATCCGTTTTTTGATAGCTCTTGTTATGGCGAGTTATTCGCGTTTCAAGTTAACCACCTAACCTCAACTTAAAATGTTGATTTTTAAAAGTGTCCGAAATAGGCAAACTATGGTATCATTGGAAAGGTCTCTTTGTGGGGAGTTGAACACTGCAATCCGTTTTTTGATAGCTCTTGTTGTTGGCGAGTTATTCCCGTTCTTAGCTAAGTCCCCCTAACCGCGACCCAAAATGTTGATTTTTCAAAAGTGTCCGAAATAGGCAAACTATGGTATCATTGGAAAGGTCTCTTTGTGGGGAGTTGAACACTGCAATCCGTTTTTTGATAGCTCTTGTTGTTGGCGAGTTATTCCCGTTCTTAGCTAAGTCCCCCTAACCGCGACCCAAAATGTTGATTTTTCAAAAGTGTCCGAAATAGGCAAACTATGGTATCATTAGAAAGGTCTCTTTGTGGGGAGTTGAACACTGCAATCCGTTTTTTGATAGCTCTTGTTATAGGCGAGTTATTCGCGTTTTAGTTAACCACATCTAACCTCAACTTAAAATGTTGATTTTTAAAAAGTGTCCGAAATAGGCAAACTATGGTATCATTGGAAAGGTCTCTTTGTGGGGAGTTGAACACTGCAATCCGTTTTTTGATAGCTCTTGTTGTTGGCGAGTTATTCCGTTTTAGCTAAGTCCCCCTAACCTCGACCCAAAATGTTGATTTTTAAAAGTGTCCGAAATAGGCAAACTATGGTATCATTAGAAAGGTCTCTTTGTGGGGAGTTGAACACTGCAATCCGTTTTTTGATAGCTCTTGTTATAGGCGAGTTATTCGCGTTTTAGTTAACCACATCTAACCTCAACTTAAAATGTTGATTTTTAAAAAGTGTCCGAAATAGGCAAACTATGGTATCATTGGAAAGGTCTCTTTGTGGGGAGTTGAACACTGCAATCCGTTTTTTGATAGCTCTTGTTGTTGGCGAGTTATTCGCGTTTTAGTTAAGTCCACCTAACCTCGACCAAAATGTTGATTTTTCAAAAGTGTCCGAAATAGGCAAACTATGGTATCATTGGAAAGGTCTCTTTGTGGGGAGTTGAACACTGCAATCCGTTTTTTGATAGCTCTTGTTGTTGGCGAGTTATTCCCGTTTTAGCTAAGTCCCCCTAACCGCGACCCAAAATGTTGATTTTTCAAAAGTGTCCGAAATAGGCAAACTATGGTATCATTGGAAAGGTCTCTTTGTGGGGAGTTGAACACTGCAATCCGTTTTTTGATAGCTCTTGTTATAGGCGAGTTATTCGCGTTTAAAGTTAACCACATCTAACCTCGACTTAAAATGTTGATTTTTCAAAAGTGTCCGAAATAGGCAAACTATGGTATCATTGGAAAGGTCTCTTTGTGGGGAGTTGAACACTGCAATCCGTTTTTTGATAGCTCTTGTTGTTGGCGAGTTATTCCCGTTCTTAGCTAAGTCCCCCTAACCGCGACCCAAAATGTTGATTTTTCAAAAGTGTCCGAAATAGGCAAACTATGGTATCATTAGAAAGGTCTCTTTGTGGGGAGTTGAACACTGCAATCCGTTTTTTGATAGCTCTTGTTATAGGCGAGTTATTCGCGTTTCAAGTTAACCACATCTAACCTCAACTTAAAATGTTGATTTTTAAAAAGTGTCCGAAAAGGCAAACTATGGTATCATTGGAAAGGTCTCTTTGTGGGGAGTTGAACACTGCAATCCGTTTTTTGATAGCTCTTGTTGTTGGCGAGTTATTCCCGTTCTTAGCTAAGTCCCCCTAACCGCGACCCAAAATGTTGATTTTTCAAAAGTGTCCGAAATAGGCAAACTATGGTATCATTGGAAAGGTCTCTTTGTGGGGAGTTGAACACTGCAATCCGTTTTTTGATAGCTCTTGTTGTTGGCGAGTTATTCCCGTTCTTAGCTAAGTCCCCCTAACCTCGACCCAAAATGTTGATTTTTAAAAAGTGTCCGAAATAGGCAAACTATGGTATCATTAGAAAGGTCTCTTTGTGGGGAGTTGAACACTGCAATCCGTTTTTTGATAGCTCTTGTTATAGGCGAGTTATTCGCGTTTCAAGTTAACCACATCTAACCTCAACTTAAAATGTTGATTTTTCAAAAGTGTCCGAAAAAGGCAAACTATGGTATCATTGGAAAGGTCTCTTTGTGGGGAGTTGAACACTGCAATCCGTTTTTTGATAGCTCTTGTTGTTGGCGAGTTATTCCCGTTCTTAGCTAAGTCCCCCTAACCGCGACCAAAAATGTTGATTTTTAAAAAGTGTCCGAAATAGGCAAACTATGGTATCATTAGAAAGGTCTCTTTGTGGGGAGTTGAACACTGCAATCCGTTTTTTGATAGCTCTTGTTATAGGCGAGTTATTCGCGTTTCAAGTTAACCACATCTAACCTCAACTTAAAATGTTGATTTTTAAAAGTGTCCGAAAAGGCAAACTATGGTATCATTGGAAAGGTCTCTTTGTGGGGAGTTGAACACTGCAATCCGTTTTTTGATAGCTCTTGTTGTTGGCGAGTTATTCCCGTTCTTAGCTAAGTCCCCCTAACCGCGACCCAAAATGTTGATTTTTCAAAAGTGTCCGAAATAGGCAAACTATGGTATCATTAGAAAGGTCTCTTTGTGGGGAGTTGAACACTGCAATCCGTTTTTTGATAGCTCTTGTTATAGGCGAGTTATTCGCGTTTCAAGTTAACCACATCTAACCTCAACTTAAAATGTTGATTTTTAAAAAGTGTCCGAAAAGGCAAACTATGGTATCATTGGAAAGGTCTCTTTGTGGGGAGTTGAACACTGCAATCCGTTTTTTGATAGCTCTTGTTGTTGGCGAGTTATTCCCGTTCTTAGCTAAGTCCCCCTAACCTCGACCCAAAATGTTGATTTTTAAAAAGTGTCCGAAATAGGCAAACTATGGTATCATTAGAAAGGTCTCTTTGTGGGGAGTTGAACACTGCAATCCGTTTTTTGATAGCTCTTGTTATAGGCGAGTTATTTGCGTTTCAAGTTAACCACATCTAACCTCAACTTAAAATGTTGATTTTTAAAAGTGTCCGAAATAGGCAAACTATGGTATCATTGGAAAGGTCTCTTTGTGGGGAGTTGAACACTGCAATCCGTTTTTTGATAGCTCTTGTTGTTGGCGAGTTATTCCCGTTCTTAGCTAAGTCCCCCTAACCGCGACCAAAATGTTGATTTTTAAAAAGTGTCCGAAATAGGCAAACTATGGTATCATTGGAAAGGTCTCTTTGTGGGGAGTTGAACACTGCAATCCGTTTTTTGATAGCTCTTGTTATAGGCGAGTTATTCGCGTTTAAAGTTAACCACATCTAACCTCAACTTAAAATGTTGATTTTTCAAAAGTGTCCGAAAAGGCAAACTATGGTATCATTGGAAAGGTCTCTTTGTGGGGAGTTGAACACTGCAATCCGTTTTTTGATAGCTCTTGTTGTTGGCGAGTTATTCCCGTTCTTAGCTAAGTCCCCCTAACCGCGACCCAAAATGTTGATTTTTCAAAAGTGTCCGAAATAGGCAAACTATGGTATCATTAGAAAGGTCTCTTTGTGGGGAGTTGAACACTGCAATCCGTTTTTTGATAGCTCTTGTTATAGCGAGTTATTCGCGTTTCAAGTTAACCACATCTAACCTCAACTTAAAATGTTGATTTTTAAAAAGTGTCCGAAAAGGCAAACTATGGTATCATTGGAAAGGTCTCTTTGTGGGGAGTTGAACACTGCAATCCGTTTTTTGATAGCTCTTGTTGTTGGCGAGTTATTCCCGTTCTTAGCTAAGTCCCCCTAACCGCGACCCAAAATGTTGATTTTTAAAAAGTGTCCGAAATAGGCAAACTATGGTATCATTAGAAAGGTCTCTTTGTGGGGAGTTGAACACTGCAATCCGTTTTTTGATAGCTCTTGTTATAGGCGAGTTATTTGCGTTTCAAGTTAACCACATCTAACCTCAACTTAAAATGTTGATTTTTAAAAAGTGTCCGAAAAAGGCAAACTATGGTATCATTGGAAAGGTCTCTTTGTGGGGAGTTGAACACTGCAATCCGTTTTTTGATAGCTCTTGTTGTTGGCGAGTTATTCCCGTTCTTAGCTAAGTCCCCCTAACCGCGACCCAAAATGTTGATTTTTCAAAAGTGTCCGAAATAGGCAAACTATGGTATCATTGGAAAGGTCTCTTTGTGGGGAGTTGAACACTGCAATCCGTTTTTTGATAGCTCTTGTTATAGGCGAGTTATTCGCGTTTAAGTTAACCACATCTAACCTCAACTTAAAATGTTGATTTTTAAAAAGTGTCCGAAAAGGCAAACTATGGTATCATTGGAAAGGTCTCTTTGTGGGGAGTTGAACACTGCAATCCGTTTTTTGATAGCTCTTGTTGTTGGCGAGTTATTCCCGTTCTTAGCTAAGTCCCCCTAACCGCGACCCAAAATGTTGATTTTTCAAAAGTGTCCGAAATAGGCAAACTATGGTATCATTAGAAAGGTCTCTTTGTGGGGAGTTGAACACTGCAATCCGTTTTTTGATAGCTCTTGTTATAGGCGAGTTATTCGCGTTTAAAGTTAACCACATCTAACCTCAACTTAAAATGTTGATTTTTCAAAAGTGTCCGAAAAAGGCAAACTATGGTATCATCGGAAAGGTCTCTTTGTGGGGAGTTGAACACTGCAATCCGTTTTTTGATAGCTCTTGTTGTTGGCGAGTTATTCCCGTTCTTAGCTAAGTCCCCCTAACCTCGACCCAAAATGTTGATTTCTAAAAAGTGTCCGAAATAGGCAAACTATGGTATCATTAGAAAGGTCTCATTGTGGGGAGTTGAACACTGCAATCTGTTTTTTTATAGCTCTTGTTATAGGCGAGTTATTTGCGTTTCAAGTTAACCACATCTAACCTCAACTTAAAATGTTGATTTTTAAAAAGTGTCCGAAAAAGGCAAACTATGGTATCATTGGAAAGGTCTCTTTGTGGGGAGTTGAACACTGCAATCCGTTTTTTGATAGCTCTTGTTGTTGGCGAGTTATTCCCGTTCTTAGCTAAGTCCCACTAACCGCGACCCAAAATGTTGATTTTTCAAAAGTGTCCGAAATAGGCAAACTATGGTATCATTGGAAAGGTCTCTTTGTGGGGAGTTGAACACTGCAATCCGTTTTTTGATAGCTCTTGTTGTTGGCGAGTTATTCCCGTTCTTAGCTAAGTCCCCCTAACCTCGACCCAAAATGTTGATTTTTAAAAAGTGTCCGAAATAGGCAAACTATGGTATCATTAGAAAGGTCTCTTTGTGGGGAGTTGAACACTGCAATCCGTTTTTTGATAGCTCTTGTTATAGGCGAGTTATTCGCGTTTCAAGTTAACCACATCTAACCTCAACTTAAAATGTTGATTTTTCAAAAGTGTCCGAAAAAGGCAAACTATGGTATCATTGGAAAGGTCTCTTTGTGGGGAGTTGAACACTGCAATCCGTTTTTTGATAGCTCTTGTTGTTGGCGAGTTATTCCCGTTCTTAGCTAAGTCCCCCTAACCGCGACCAAAAATGTTGATTTTTCAAAAGTGTCCGAAATAGGCAAACTATGGTATCATTAGAAAGGTCTCTTTGTGGGGAGTTGAACACTGCAATCCGTTTTTTGATAGCTCTTGTTATAGGCGAGTTATTCGCGTTTCAAGTTAACCACATCTAACCTCAACTTAAAATGTTGATTTTTAAAAAGTGTCCGAAAAGGCAAACTATGGTATCATTGGAAAGGTCTCTTTGTGGGGAGTTGAACACTGCAATCCGTTTTTTGATAGCTCTTGTTGTTGGCGAGTTATTCCCGTTCTTAGCTAAGTCCCCCTAACCGCGACCCAAAATGTTGATTTTTCAAAAGTGTCCGAAATAGGCAAACTATGGTATCATTAGAAAGGTCTCTTTGTGGGGAGTTGAACACTGCAATCCGTTTTTTGATAGCTCTTGTTATAGGCGAGTTATTCGCGTTTAAAGTTAACCACATCTAACCTCAACTTAAAATGTTGATTTTTCAAAAGTGTCCGAAATAGGCAAACTATGGTATCATTGGAAAGGTCTCTTTGTGGGGAGTTGAACACTGCAATCCGTTTTTTGATAGCTCTTGTTGTTGGCGAGTTATTCCCGTTCTTAGCTAAGTCCCCCTAACCGCGACCCAAAATGTTGATTTTTCAAAAGTGTCCGAAATAGGCAAACTATGGTATCATTAGAAAGGTCTCTTTGTGGGGAGTTGAACACTGCAATCCGTTTTTTGATAGCTCTTGTTGTTGGCGAGTTATTCCCGTTCTTAGCTAAGTCCCCCTAACCGCGACCCAAAATGTTGATTTTTCAAAAGTGTCCGAAATAGGCAAACTATGGTATCATTAGAAAGGTCTCTTTGTGGGGAGTTGAACACTGCAATCCGTTTTTTGATAGCTCTTGTTATAGGCGAGTTATTCGCGTTTCAAGTTAACCACAACTTAAAATGTTGATTTTTAAAAGTGTCCGAAAAGGCAAACTATGGTATCATTGGAAAGGTCTCTTTGTGGGGAGTTGAACACTGCAATCCGTTTTTTGATAGCTCTTGTTGTTGGCGAGTTATTCCCGTTCTTAGCTAAGTCCCCCTAACCGCGACCCAAAATGTTGATTTTTAAAAAGTGTCCGAAATAGGCAAACTATGGTATCATTAGAAAGGTCTCTTTGTGGGGAGTTGAACACTGCAATCCGTTTTTTGATAGCTCTTGTTATAGGCGAGTTATTTGCGTTTCAAGTTAACCACATCTAACCTCAACTTAAAATGTTGATTTTTAAAAAGTGTCCGAAATAGGCAAACTATGGTATCATTAGAAAGGTCTCTTTGTGGGGAGTTGAACACTGCAATCCGTTTTTTGATAGCTCTTGTTATAGGCGAGTTATTTGCGTTTCAAGTTAACCACATCTAACCTCAACTTAAAATGTTGATTTTTAAAAGTGTCCGAAATAGGCAAACTATGGTATCATTAGAAAGGTCTCTTTGTGGGGAGTTGAACACTGCAATCCGTTTTTTGATAGCTCTTGTTATAGGCGAGTTATTTGCGTTTAAGTTAACCACATCTAACCGCGACCCAAAATGTTGATTTTTCAAAAGTGTCCGAAATAGGCAAACTATGGTATCATTAGAAAGGTCTCTTTGTGGGGAGTTGAACACTGCAATCCGTTTTTTGATAGCTCTTGTTATAGGCGAGTTATTGCGTTTCAAGTTAACCACATCTAACCTCAACTTAAAATGTTGATTTTTAAAAAGTGTCCGAAAAAGGCAAACTATGGTATCATTGGAAAGGTCTCTTTGTGGGGAGTTGAACACTGCAATCCGTTTTTTGATAGCTCTTGTTGTTGGCGAGTTATTCCCGTTCTTAGCTAAGTCCCCCTAACCGCGACCCAAAATGTTGATTTTTAAAAAGTGTCCGAAATAGGCAAACTATGGTATCATTAGAAAGGTCTCTTTGTGGGGAGTTGAACACTGCAATCCGTTTTTTGATAGCTCTTGTTATAGGCGAGTTATTCGCGTTTAAAGTTAACCACATCTAACCTCAACTTAAAATGTTGATTTTTCAAAAGTGTCCGAAAAAGGCAAACTATGGTATCATTGGAAAGGTCTCTTTGTGGGGAGTTGAACACTGCAATCCGTTTTTTGATAGCTCTTGTTGTTGGCGAGTTATTCCCGTTCTTAGCTAAGTCCCCCTAACCGCGACCCAAAATGTTGATTTTTCAAAAGTGTCCGAAATAGGCAAACTATGGTATCATTAGAAAGGTCTCTTTGTGGGGAGTTGAACACTGCAATCCGTTTTTTGATAGCTCTTGTTATAGGCGAGTTATTTGCGTTTCAAATTAACCACATCTAACCTCAACTTAAAATGTTGATTTTTAAAAAGTGTCCGAAAAGGCAAACTATGGTATCATTGGAAAGGTCTCTTTGTGGGGAGTTGAACACTGCAATCCGTTTTTTGATAGCTCTTGTTGTTGGCGAGTTATTCCCGTTCTTAGCTAAGTCCCCCTAACCGCGACCCAAAATGTTGATTTTTAAAAAGTGTCCGAAATAGGCAAACTATGGTATCATTAGAAAGGTCTCTTTGTGGGGAGTTGAACACTGCAATCCGTTTTTTGATAGCTCTTGTTATAGGCGAGTTATTCGCGTTTCAAGTTAACCACATCTAACCTCAACTTAAAATGTTGATTTTTAAAAAGTGTCCGAAAAGGCAAACTATGGTATCATTGGAAAGGTCTCTTTGTGGGGAGTTGAACACTGCAATCCGTTTTTTGATAGCTCTTGTTGTTGGCGAGTTATTCCCGTTCTTAGCTAAGTCCCCCTAACCTCGACCCAAAATGTTGATTTTTAAAAAGTGTCCGAAATAGGCAAACTATGGTATCATTAGAAAGGTCTCTTTGTGGGGAGTTGAACACTGCAATCCGTTTTTTGATAGCTCTTGTTATAGGCGAGTTATTTGCGTTTCAAGTTAACCACATCTAACCTCAACTTAAAATGTTGATTTTTCAAAAGTGTCCGAAAAAGGCAAACTATGGTATCATTGGAAAGGTCTCTTTGTGGGGAGTTGAACACTGCAATCCGTTTTTTGATAGCTCTTGTTGTTGGCGAGTTATTCCCGTTCTTAGCTAAGTCCCCCTAACCGCGACCAAAAATGTTGATTTTTCAAAAGTGTCCGAAATAGGCAAACTATGGTATCATTAGAAAGGTCTCTTTGTGGGGAGTTGAACACTGCAATCCGTTTTTTGATAGCTCTTGTTATAGGCGAGTTATTCGCGTTTAAAGTTAACCACATCTAACCTCAACTTAAAATGTTGATTTTTCAAAAGTGTCCGAAAAAGGCAAACTATGGTATCATTGGAAAGGTCTCTTTGTGGGGAGTTGAACACTGCAATCCGTTTTTTGATAGCTCTTGTTGTTGGCGAGTTATTCCCGTTCTTAGCTAAGTCCCCCTAACCGCGACCCAAAATGTTGATTTTTCAAAAGTGTCCGAAATAGGCAAACTATGGTATCATTAGAAAGGTCTCTTTGTGGGGAGTTGAACACTGCAATCCGTTTTTTGATAGCTCTTGTTATAGGCGAGTTATTCGCGTTTCAAGTTAACCACATCTAACCTCAACTTAAAATGTTGATTTTTAAAAAGTGTCCGAAAAGGCAAACTATGGTATCATTGGAAAGGTCTCTTTGTGGGGAGTTGAACACTGCAATCCGTTTTTTGATAGCTCTTGTTGTTGGCGAGTTATTCCCGTTCTTAGCTAAGTCCCCCTAACCGCGACCCAAAATGTTGATTTTTCAAAAGTGTCCGAAATAGGCAAACTATGGTATCATTGGAAAGGTCTCTTTGTGGGGAGTTGAACACTGCAATCCGTTTTTTGATAGCTCTTGTTATAGGCGAGTTATTCGCGTTTAAAGCTAACCACATCTAACCTCAACTTAAAATGTTGATTTTTCAAAAGTGTCCGAAATAGGCAAACTATGGTATCATTGGAAAGGTCTCTTTGTGGGGAGTTGAACACTGCAATCCGTTTTTTGATAGCTCTTGTTATAGGCGAGTTATTTGCGTTTCAAGTTAACCACATCTAACCTCAACTTAAAATGTTGATTTTTAAAAAGTGTCCGAAAAGGCAAACTATGGTATCATTGGAAAGGTCTCTTTGTGGGGAGTTGAACACTGCAATCCGTTTTTTGATAGCTCTTGTTATAGGCGAGTTATTCGCGTTTCAAGTTAACCACATCTAACCTCAACTTAAAATGTTGATTTTTAAAAAGTGTCAGAAAAAGGCAAACTATGGTATCATTGGAAAGGTCTCTTTGTGGGGAGTTGAACACTGCAATCCGTTTTTTGATAGCTCTTGTTGTTAGCGAGTTATTCCCGTTCTTAGCTAAGTCCCCCTAACCGCGACCCAAAATGTTGATTTTTCAAAAGTGTCCGAAATAGGCAAACTATGGTATCATTAGAAAGGTCTCTTTGTGGGGAGTTGAACACTGCAATCCGTTTTTTGATAGCTCTTGTTATAGGCGAGTTATTCGCGTTTCAAGTTAACCACATCTAACCTCAACTTAAAATGTTGATTTTTAAAAAGTGTCCGAAAAGGCAAACTATGGTATCATTGGAAAGGTCTCTTTGTGGGGAGTTGAACACTGCAATCCGTTTTTTGATAGCTCTTGTTGTTGGCGAGTTATTCCCGTTCTTAGCTGAGTCCCACTAACCGCGACCCAAAATGTTGATTTTTCAAAAGTGTCCGAAATAGGCAAACTATGGTATCATTGGAAAGGTCTCTTTGTGGGGAGTTGAACACTGCAATCCGTTTTTTGATACCTCTTGTTATAGGCGAGTTATTCGCGTTTAAAGTTAACCACATCTAACCTCAACTTAAAATGTTGATTTTTCAAAAGAGTCCGAAATAGGCAAACTATGGTATCATTGGAAAGGTCTCTTTGTGGGGAGTTGAACACTGCAATCCGTTTTTTGATAGCTCTTGTTATAGGCGAGTTATTCGCGTTTCAAGTTAACCACATCTAACCTCAACTTAAAATGTTGATTTTTAAAAAGTGTCCGATAAAGGCAAACTATGGTATCATTGGAAAGGTCTCTTTGTGGGGAGTTGAACACTGCAATCCGTTTTTTGATAGCTCTTGTTATAGGCGAGTTATTTGCGTTTCAAGTTAACCACATCTAACCTCAACTTAAAATGTTGATTTTTAAAAAGTGTCCGAAAAGGCAAACTATGGTATCATTGGAAAGGTCTCTTTGTGGGGAGTTGAACACTGCAATCCGTTTTTTGATAGCTCTTGTTGTTGGCGAGTTATTCCCGTTCTTAGCTAAGTCCCCCTAACCGCGACCCAAAATGTTGATTTTTCAAAAGTGTCCGAAATAGGCAAACTATGGTATCATTGAAAGGTCTCTTTGTGGGGAGTTGAACACTGCAATCCGTTTTTTGATAGCTCTTGTTATAGGCGAGTTATTCGCGTTTAAAGTTAACCACATCTAACCTCAACTTAAAATGTTGATTTTTCAAAAGTGTCCGAAATAGGCAAACTATGGTATCATTGGAAAGGTCTCTTTGTGGGGAGTTGAACACTGCAATCCGTTTTTTGATAGCTCTTGTTGTTGGCGAGTTATTCCCGTTCTTAGCTAAGTCCCCCTAACCGCGACCCAAAATGTTGATTTTTCAAAAGTGTCCGAAATAGGCAAACTATGGTATCATTAGAAAGGTCTCTTTGTGGGGAGTTGAACACTGCAATCCGTTTTTTGATAGCTCTTGTTGTTGGCGAGTTATTCCCGTTCTTAGCTAAGTCCCCCTAACCGCGACCCAAAATGTTGATTTTTCAAAAGTGTCCGAAATAGGCAAACTATGGTATCATTAGAAAGGTCTCTTTGTGGGGAGTTGAACACTGCAATCCGTTTTTTGATAGCTCTTGTTATAGGCGAGTTATTCGCGTTTCAAGTTAACCACATCTAACCTCAACTTAAAATGTTGATTTTTAAAAAGTTTCAGAAATGGGCAAACTATGGTATCATTGGAAAGGTCTCTTTCTGGGGAGTTGAACACTGCAATCCGTTTTTTGATAGCTCTTGTTATAGGCGAGTTATTCGCGTTTCAAGTTAACCACATCTAACCTCAACTTAAAATGTTGATTTTTAAAAAGTGTCCGAAAAGGCAAACTATGGTATCATTGGAAAGGTCTCTTTGTGGGGAGTTGAACACTGCAATCCGTTTTTTGATAGCTCTTGTTATAGGCGAGTTATTTGCGTTTCAAGTTAACCACATCTAACCTCAACTTAAAATGTTGATTTTTAAAAAGTGTCCGAAAAGGCAAACTATGGTATCATTGGAAAGGTCTCTTTGTGGGGAGTTGAACACTGCAATCCGTTTTTTGATAGCTCTTGTTGTTGGCGAGTTATTCCCGTTCTTAGCTAAGTCCCCCTAACCGCGACCCAAAATGTTGATTTTTCAAAAGTGTCCGAAATAGGCAAACTATGGTATCATTGGAAAGGTCTCTTTGTGGGGAGTTGAACACTGCAATCCGTTTTTTGATAGCTCTTGTTATAGGCGAGTTATTCGCGTTTAAAGTTAACCACATCTAACCTCAACTTAAAATGTTGATTTTTCAAAAGTGTCCGAAATAGGCAAACTATGGTATCATTGGAAAGGTCTTTTTGTGGGGAGTTGAACACTACAATCCGTTTTTTGATAGCTCTTGTTGTTGGCGAGTTATTCCCGTTCTTAGCTAAGTCCCCCTAACCGCGACCCAAAATGTTGATTTTTCAAAAGTGTCCGAAATAGGCAAACTATGGTATCATTAGAAAGGTCTCTTTGTGGGGAGTTGAACACTGCAATCCGTTTTTTGATAGCTCTTGTTGTTGGCGAGTTATTCCCGTTCTTAGCTAAGTCCCCCTAACCGCGACCCAAAATGTTGATTTTTCAAAAGTGTCCGAAATAGGCAAACTATGGTATCATTAGAAAGGTCTCTTTGTGGGGAGTTGAACACTGTAATCCGTTTTTTGATAGCTCTTGTTATAGGCGAGTTATTCGCGTTTCAAGTTAACCACATCTAACCTCAACTTAAAATGTTGATTTTTAAAAAGTGTCCGAAAAAGGCAAACTATGGTATCATTGGAAAGGTCTCTTTGTGGTGAGTTGAACACTGCAATCCGTTTTTTGATAGCTCTTGTTGTTGGCGAGTTATTCCCGTTCTTAGCTAAGTCCCCCTAACCGCGACCCAAAATGTTGATTTCTAAAAAGTGTCCGAAATAGGCAAACTATGGTATCATTAGAAAGGTCTCTTTGTGGGGAGTTGAACACTGCAATCCGTTTTTTGATAGCTCTTGTTATAGGCGAGTTATTTGCGTTTAAAGTTAACCACATCTAACCTCAACTTAAAATGTTGATTTTTCAAAAGTGTCCGAAAAAGGCAAACTATGGTATCATTGGAAAGGTCTCTTTGTGGGGAGTTGAACACTGCAATCCGTTTTTTGATAGCTCTTGTTGTTGGCGAGTTATTCCCGTTCTTAGCTAAGTCCCCCTAACCGCGACCCAAAATGTTGATTTTTCAAAAGTGTCCGAAATAGGCAAACTATGGTATCATTAGAAAGGTCTCTTTGTGGGGAGTTGAACACTGCAATCCGTTTTTTGATAGCTCTTGTTATAGGCGAGTTATTTGCGTTTCAAATTAACCACATCTAACCTCAACTTAAAATGTTGATTTTTAAAAAGTGTCCGAAAAAGGCAAACTATGGTATCATTAGAAAGGTCTCTTTGTGGGGAGTTGAACACTGCAATCCGTTTTTTGATAGCTCTTGTTATAGGCGAGTTATTTGCGTTTCAAGTTAACCACATCTAACCTCAACTTAAAATGTTGATTTTTAAAAAGTGTCCGAAATAGGCAAACTATGGTATCATTAGAAAGGTCTCTTTGTGGGGAGTTGAACACTGCAATCCGTTTTTTGATAGCTCTTGTTATAGGCGAGTTATTTGCGTTTCAAGTTAACCACATCTAACCTCAACTTAAAATGTTGATTTTTAAAAAGTGTCCGAAATAGGCAAACTATGGTATCATTAGAAAGGTCTCTTTGTGGGGAGTTGAACACTGCAATCCGTTTTTTGATAGCTCTTGTTATAGGCGAGTTATTTGCGTTTCAAGTTAACCACATCTAACCTCAACTTAAAATGTTGATTTTTAAAAAGTGTCCGAAATAGGCAAACTATGGTATCATTAGAAAGGTCTCTTTGTGGGGAGTTGAACACTGCAATCCGTTTTTTGATAGCTCTTGTTATAGGCGAGTTATTTGCGTTTAAAGTTAACCACATCTAACCGCGACCCAAAATGTTGATTTTTCAAAAGTGTCCGAAATAGGCAAACTATGGTATCATTAGAAAGGTCTCTTTGTGGGGAGTTGAACACTGCAATCCGTTTTTTGATAGCTCTTGTTATAGGCGAGTTATTTGCGTTTAAAGTTAACCACATCTAACCTCAACTTAAAATGTTGATTTTTCAAAAGTGTCCGAAAAAGGCAAACTATGGTATCATTGGAAAGGTCTCTTTGTGGGGAGTTGAACACTGCAATCCGTTTTTTGATAGCTCTTGTTGTTGGCGAGTTATTCCCGTTCTTAGCTAAGTCCCCCTAACCGCGACCCAAAATGTTGATTTTTCAAAAGTGTCCGAAATAGGCAAACTATGGTATCATTAGAAAGGTCTCTTTGTGGGGAGTTGAACACTGCAATCCGTTTTTTGATAGCTCTTGTTATAGGCGAGTTATTTGCGTTTCAAATTAACCACATCTAACCTCAACTTAAAATGTTGATTTTTAAAAAGTGTCCGAAAAAGGCAAACTATGGTATCATTGGAAAGGTCTCTTTGTGGGGAGTTGAACACTGCAATCCGTTTTTTGATAGCTCTTGTTGTTGGCGAGTTATTCCCGTTCTTAGCTAAGTCCCCCTAACCGCGACCCAAAATGTTGATTTTTCAAAAGTGTCCGAAATAGGCAAACTATGGTATCATTAGAAAGGTCTCTTTGTGGGGAGTTGAACACTGCAATCCGTTTTTTGATAGCTCTTGTTATAGGCGAGTTATTTGCGTTTCAAATTAACCACATCTAACCTCAACTTAAAATGTTGATTTTTAAAAAGTGTCCGAAAAAGGCAAACTATGGTATCATTGGAAAGGTCTCTTTGTGGGGAGTTGAACACTGCAATCCGTTTTTTGATAGCTCTTGTTGTTGGCGAGTTATTCCCGTTCTTAGCTAAGTCCCCCTAACCGCGACCCAAAATGTTGATTTTTAAAAAGTGTCCGAAATAGGCAAACTATGGTATCATTAGAAAGGTCTCTTTGTGGGGAGTTGAACACTGCAATCCGTTTTTTGATAGCTCTTGTTATAGGCGAGTTATTTGCGTTTAAAGTTAACCACATCTAACCTCAACTTAAAATGTTGATTTTTCAAAAGTGTCCGAAAAAGGCAAACTATGGTATCATTGGAAAGGTCTCTTTGTGGGGAGTTGAACACTGCAATCCGTTTTTTGATAGCTCTTGTTGTTGGCGAGTTATTCCCGTTCTTAGCTAAGTCCCCCTAACCGCGACCCAAAATGTTGATTTTTCAAAAGTGTCCGAAATAGGCAAACTATGGTATCATTGGAAAGGTCTTTTGTGGGGAGTTGAACACTACAATCCGTTTTTTGATAGCTCTTGTTTATGGCGAGTTATTCCCGTTCTTAGCTAAGTCCCCCTAACCGCGACCCAAAATGTTGATTTTTCAAAAGTGTCCGAAATAGGCAAACTATGGTATCATTAGAAAGGTCTCATTGTGGGGAGTTGAACACTGCAATCCGTTTTTATAGCTCTTGTTATAGGCGAGTTATTCGCGTTTAAAGTTAACCACATCTAACCTCAACTTAAAATGTTGATTTTTCAAAAGTGTCCGAAATAGGCAAACTATGGTATCATTGGAAAGGTCTTTTTGTGGGGAGTTGAACACTGCAATCCGTTTTTTGATAGCTCTTGTTGTTGGCGAGTTATTCCCGTTCTTAGCTAAGTCCCCCTAACCGCGACCCAAAATGTTGATTTTTCAAAAGTGTCCGAAATAGGCAAACTATGGTATCATTAGAAAGGTCTCTTTGTGGGGAGTTGAACACTGCAATCCGTTTTTTGATAGCTCTTGTTATAGGCGAGTTATTTGCGTTTAAAGTTAACCACATCTAACCGCGACCCAAAATGTTGATTTTTCAAAAGTGTCCGAAATAGGCAAACTATGGTATCATTAGAAAGGTCTCTTTGTGGGGAGTTGAACACTGCAATCCGTTTTTTGATAGCTCTTGTTATAGTCGAGTTATTGCGTGTCAAATTAACCACATCTAACCTCAACTTAAAATGTTGATTTTTAAAAAGTGTCCGAAAAAGGCAAACTATGGTATCATTGGAAAGGTCTCTTTGTGGGGAGTTGAACACTGCAATCCGTTTTTTGATAGCTCTTGTTGTTGGCGAGTTATTCCCGTTCTTAGCTAAGTCCCCCTAACCGCGACCCAAAATGTTGATTTCTAAAAAGTGTCCGAAATAGGCAAACTATGGTATCATTAGAAAGGTCTCTTTGTGGGGAGTTGAACACTGCAATCCGTTTTTTGATAGCTCTTGTTATAGGCGAGTTATTTGCGTTTAAAGTTAACCACATCTAACCTCAACTTAAAATGTTGATTTTTCAAAAGTGTCCGAAAAAGGCAAACTATGGTATCATTGGAAAGGTCTCTTTGTGGGGAGTTGAACACTGCAATCCGTTTTTTGATAGCTCTTGTTGTTGGCGAGTTATTCCCGTTCTTAGCTAAGTCCCCCTAACCGCGACCCAAAATGTTGATTTTTCAAAAGTGTCCGAAATAGGCAAACTATGGTATCATTAGAAAGGTCTCTTTGTGGGGAGTTGAACACTGCAATCCGTTTTTTGATAGCTCTTGTTATAGTCGAGTTATTTGCGTGTCAAATTAACCACATCTAACCTCAACTTAAAATGTTGATTTTTAAAAAGTGTCCGAAAAAGGCAAACTATGGTATCATTGGAAAGGTCTCTTTGTGAGGAGTTGAACACTGCAATCCGTTTTTTGATAGCTCTTGTTGTTGGCGAGTTATTCCCGTTCTTAGCTAAGTCCCCCTAACCGCGACCCAAAATGTTGATTTTTCAAAAGTGTCCGAAATAGGCAAACTATGGTATCATTAGATAGGTCTCTTTGTGGGGAGTTGAACACTGCAATCCGTTTTTTGATAGCTCTTGTTATAGTCGAGTTATTTGCGTGTCAAATTAACCACATCTAACCTCAACTTAAAATGTTGATTTTTAAAAAGTGTCCGAAAAAGGCAAACTATGGTATCATTGGAAAGGTCTCTTTGTGAGGAGTTGAACACTGCAATCCGATTTTTGATAGCTCTTGTTGTTGGCGAGTTATTCCCGTTCTTAGCTAAGTCCCCCTAACCGCGACCCAAAATGTTGATTTCTAAAAAGTGTCCGAAATAGGCAAACTATGGTATCATTAGAAAGGTCTCTTTGTGGGGAGTTGAACACTGCAATCCGTTTTTTGATAGCTCTTGTTATAGGCGAGTTATTTGCGTTTAAAGTTAACCACATCTAACCTCAACTTAAAATGTTGATTTTTCAAAAGTGTCCGAAAAAGGCAAACTATGGTATCATTGGAAAGGTCTCTTTGTGGGGAGTTGAACACTACAATCCGTTTTTTGATAGCTCTTGTTGTTGGCGAGTTATTCCCGTTCTTAGCTAAGTCCCCCTAACCGCGACCCAAAATGTTGATTTTTCAAAAGTGTCCGAAATAGGCAAACTATGGTATCATTAGAAAGGTCTCTTTGTGGGGAGTTGAACACTGCAATCCGTTTTTTGATAGCTCTTGTTATAGTCGAGTTATTTGCGTGTCAAATTAACCACATCTAACCTCAACTTAAAATGTTGATTTTTAAAAAGTGTCCGAAAAAGGCAAACTATGGTATCATTGGAAAGGTCTCTTTGTGGGGAGTTGAACACTGCAATCCGATTTTTGATAGCTCTTGTTGTTGGCGAGTTATTCCCGTTCTTAGCTAAGTCCCCCTAACCGCGACCCAAAATGTTGATTTTTCAAAAGTGTCCGAAATAGGCAAACTATGGTATCATTAGATAGGTCTCTTTGTGGGGAGTTGAACACTGCAATCCGTTTTTTGATAGCTCTTGTTATAGTCGAGTTATTTGCGTGTCAAATTAACCACATCTAACCTCAACTTAAAATGTTGATTTTTAAAAAGTGTCCGAAAAAGGCAAACTATGGTATCATTGTAAAGGTCTCTTTGTGAGGAGTTGAACACTGCAATCCGATTTTTGATAGCTCTTGTTGTTGGCGAGTTATTCCCGTTCTTAGCTAAGTCCCCCTAACCGCGACCCAAAATGTTGATTTCTAAAAAGTTTCCGAAATAGGCAAACTATGGTATCATTAGAAAGGTCTCTTTGTGGGGAGTTGAACACTGCAATCCGTTTTTTGATAGCTCTTGTTATAGGCGAGTTATTTGCGTTTAAAGTTAACCACATCTAACCTCAACTTAAAATGTTGATTTTTCAAAAGTGTCCGAAAAAGGCAAACTATGGTATCATTGGAAAGGCCTCTTTGTGGGGAGTTGAACACTACAATTCGTTTTTTGATAGCTCTTGTTGTTGGCGAGTTATTCCCGTTCTTAGCTAAGTCCCCCTAACCGTGACCCAAAATGTTGATTTTTCAAAAGTGTCCGAAATAGGCAAACTATGGTATCATTGGAAAGGCCTTTTTGTGGGGAGTTGAACACTACAATCCGTTTTTTGATAGCTCTTGTTTATGGCGAGTTATTCCCGTTCTTAGCTAAGTCCCCCTAACCGCGACCCAAAATGTTGATTTTTCAAAAGTGTCCGAAATAGGCAAACTATGGTATCATTAGAAAGGTCTCATTGTGGGGAGTTGAACACTGCAATCCGTTTTTATAGCTCTTGTTATAGGCGAGTTATTCGCGTTTAAAGTTAACCACATCTAACCTCAACTTAAAATGTTGATTTTTCAAAAGTGTCCAAAATAGGCAAACTATGGTATCATTGGAAAGGCCTTTTTGTGGGGAGTTGAACACTACAATCCGTTTTTTGATAGCTCTTGTTGTTGGCGAGTTATTCCCGTTCTTAGCTAAGTCCCCCTAACCGCGACCCAAAATGTTGATTTTTCAAAAGTGTCCGAAATAGGCAAACTATGGTATCATTAGAAAGGTCTCTTTGTGGGGAGTTGAACACTGCAATCCGTTTTTTGATAGCTCTTGTTATAGGCGAGTTATTTGCGTTTAAAGTTAACCACATCTAACCGCGACCCAAAATGTTGATTTTTCAAAAGTGTCCGAAATAGGCAAACTATGGTATCATTAGATAGGTCTCTTTGTGGGGAGTTGAACACTGCA
This sequence comes from Branchiostoma floridae x Branchiostoma belcheri, assembly GCA_019207045.1. Taxonomy (NCBI): domain Eukaryota; kingdom Metazoa; phylum Chordata; class Leptocardii; order Amphioxiformes; family Branchiostomatidae; genus Branchiostoma; species Branchiostoma floridae x Branchiostoma belcheri. The sequence continues at coordinate 23,731,190 of CM033025.1, read as the reverse complement.
ATCCGTTTTTTGATAGCTCTTGTTATAGTCGAGTTAATTGCGTGTCAAATTAACCGCATCTAACCTCAACTTAAAATGTTGATTTTTAAAAAGTGTCCGAAAAAGGCAAACTATGGTATCATTGGAAAGGTCTCTTTGTGGTGAGTTGAACACTGCAATCCGATTTTTGATAGCTCTTGTTGTTGGCGAGTTATTCCCGTTCTTAGCTAAGTCCCCCTAACCGCGACCCAAAATGTTGATTTCTAAAAAGTTTCCGAAATAGGCAAACTATGGTATCATTAGAAAGGTCTCTTTGTGGGGAGTTGAACACTGCAATCCGTTTTTTGATAGCTCTTGTTATAGGCGAGTTATTTGCGTTTAAAGTTAACCACATCTAACCTCAACTTAAAATGTTGATTTTTCAAAAGTGTCCGAAAAAGGCAAACTATGGTATCATTGGAAAGGTCTCTTTGTGGGGAGTTGAACACTGCAATCCGTTTTTTGATAGCTCTTGTTGTTGGCGAGTTATTCCCGTTCTTAGCTAAGTCCCCCTAACCGCGACCCAAAATGTTGATTTTTCAAAAGTGTCCGAAATAGGCAAACTATGGTATCATTAGATAGGTCTCTTTGTGGGGAGTTGAACACTGCAATCCGTTTTTTGATAGCTCTTGTTATAGTCGAGTTATTTGCGTGTCAAATTAACCACATCTAACCTCAACTTAAAATGTTGATTTTTAAAAAGTGTCCGAAAAAGGCAAACTATGGTATCATTGGAAAGGTCTCTTTGTGAGGAGTTGAACACTGCAATCCGATTTTTGATAGCTCTTGTTGTTGGCGAGTTATTCCCGTTCTTAGCTAAGTCCCCCTAACCGCGACCCAAAATGTTGATTTTTCAAAAGTGTCCGAAATAGGCAAACTATGGTATCATTAGATAGGTCTCTTTGTGGGGAGTTGAACACTGCAATCCGTTTTTTGATAGCTCTTGTTATAGTCGAGTTATTTGCGTGTCAAATTAACCACATCTAACCTCAACTTAAAATGTTGATTTTTAAAAAGTGTCCGAAAAAGGCAAACTATGGTATCATTGGAAAGGTCTCTTTGTGAGGAGTTGAACACTGCAATCCGATTTTTGATAGCTCTTGTTGTTGGCGAGTTATTCCCGTTCTTAGCTAAGTCCCCCTAACCGCGACCCAAAATGTTGATTTCTAAAAAGTTTCCGAAATAGGCAAACTATGGTATCATTAGAAAGGTCTCTTTGTGGGGAGTTGAACACTGCAATCCGTTTTTTGATAGCTCTTGTTATAGGCGAGTTATTTGCGTTTAAAGTTAACCACATCTAACCTCAACTTAAAATGTTGATTTTTCAAAAGTGTCCGAAAAGGCAAACTATGGTATCATTGGAAAGGCCTCTTTGTGGGGAGTTGAACACTACAATTCGTTTTTTGATAGCTCTTGTTGTTGGCGAGTTATTCCCGTTCTTAGCTAAGTCCCCCTAACCGCGACCCAAAATGTTGATTTTTCAAAAGTGTCCGAAATAGGCAAACTATGGTATCATTGGAAAGGCCTTTTTGTGGGGAGTTGAACACTACAATCCGTTTTTTGATAGCTCTTGTTTATGGCGAGTTATTCCCGTTCTTAGCTAAGTCCCCCTAACCGCGACCCAAAATGTTGATTTTTCAAAAGTGTCCGAAATAGGCAAACTATGGTATCATTAGAAAGGTCTCATTGTGGGGAGTTGAACACTGCAATCCGTTTTTATAGCTCTTGTTATAGGCGAGTTATTCGCGTTTAAAGTTAACCACATCTAACCTCAACTTAAAATGTTGATTTTTCAAAAGTGTCCAAAATAGGCAAACTATGGTATCATTGGAAAGGCCTTTTTGTGGGGAGTTGAACACTACAATCCGTTTTTTGATAGCTCTTGTTGTTGGCGAGTTATTCCCGTTCTTAGCTAAGTCCCCCTAACCGCGACCCAAAATGTTGATTTTTCAAAAGTGTCCGAAATAGGCAAACTATGGTATCATTAGAAAGGTCTCTTTGTGGGGAGTTGAACACTGCAATCCGTTTTTTGATAGCTCTAGTTATAGGCGAGTTATTCGCGTTTCAAGTTAACCACATCTAACCTCAACATAAAATTTTGATTTTTAAAAAGTGTCCGAAAAAGGCAAACAATGGTATCATTGGAAAGGTCTCTTTGTGGGGAGTTGAACACTACAATCCGTTTTTTGATAGCTCTTGTTGTTGGCGAGTTATTCCCGTTCTTAGCTAAGTCCTCCTAACCGCGACCCAAAATGTTGATTTTTCAAAAGTGTCCGAAATAGGCAAACTATGGTATCATTAGAAAGGTCTCATTGTGGGGAGTTGAACACTGCAATCCGTTTTTTATAGCTCTTGTTATAGGCGAGTTATTCGCGTTTAAAGTTAACCACATCTAACCTCAACTTAAAATGTTGATTTTTCAAAAGTGTCCAAAATAGGCAAACTATGGTATCATTGGAAAGGTCTCTTTGTGGGGAGTTGAACACTACAATCCGTTTTTTGATAGCTCTTGTTGTTGGCGAGTTATACCCGTTCTTAGCTAAGTCCCCCTAACCGCGACCCAAAATGTTGATTTTTCAAAAGTGTCCGAAATAGGCAAACTATGGTATTATTCGAAAGGTCTCTTTGTGGGGAGTTGAACACTACAATCCGTTTTTTGATAGCTCTTGTTTATGGCGAGTTATTCCCGTTCTTAGCTAAGTCCCCCTAACCGCGACCCAAAATGTTGATGTCTAAAAAGTGTCAGAAATAGGCAAACTATGGTATCATTAGAAAGGTCTCATTGTGGAGAGTTGAACACTGCAATCCGTTTTTTGATAGCTCTTGTTATAGTCGAGTTATTTGCGTTTCAAGTTAACCACATCTAACCTCAACTTAAAATGTTGATTTCTAAAAAGTGTCAGAAAAAGGCAAACTATGGTATAATTGGAAAGGTCTCTTTGTGGGGAGTTGAACACTGCAATCCGTTTTGTGATAGCTCTTGTTGTTAGCGAGTTATTCCCGTTCTTAGCTAAGTCCCCCTAACCGCGACCCAAAATGTTGATGTCTAAAAAGTGTCAGAAATAGGCAAACTATGGTATAATAAAAAGGTCTCTTTGTGGGGAGTTGAAAACTGCAATCCGTTTCCGGAAGGCTCTTCTTGTTGTTGAGTTATTCCCATTTAAAGTTAAGCACCGATAACAGTAACCTAAAATGTGGATTTTTTAAAAGTGTCCGAAATAGGCAAACTATGGTATCATTAGAAAGGTATCTTAGTGGTGAGTTGAAAACTGCAATCCGTTTCCGGATTGCTCTTGTTGTTGTTGAGTTATTCCCGTTAAAGTTAAGCACCGATAACAGTAAGGCCACGTTGATTTGATTATATGGATGACATCCACGCTCGCACCAATTTTCGGCCATTTCCACAAAAAAAAAAGTTCTCGACCACACACTTAACTGTGCAAAGCAGCTTTTTAAATGAGCACAAATATTCCGTAGATGAAAAAAAAAGTATCAGAAAACAGATAACTAATGCCATAGAATGCCAAAATGAATCTAAAGTCAAAGAATAAGATGTGAAAGGACAGAAAGAAAAAAAAATCTATTGTTGGTTGGGGGAGGTACCAGTACAGAAAATTTAGGTCCAGAGGATCATTTCCAGGTCCGGACATGAACCTGGACCTGATTGTTTGTGGAAACTTGAGAACTGGCAATACTCAGAACAATGGACTCCCACTGCATTTTAAAAACCTATCTCCATGTAATTGAGGCTAACTGTCTCTGTACCTTTGACTGTAGAAACTTGGTGCAATTGACTATAAACTCTACTTGACTTCGCTCTTGTTGTCATCTTGTCCACCCCCTCCCCCCCCCCCCCGTTACACCCCAAATGGCTGCCGACATAGTGTGTCCATTTTGTAATTGGCGAAACCTGTTCCTCCTTTTTTTTCAGGTCTGTTTTTTTCGTATTGGTCCAAGAAGAAAAAAATGTTTTGCACCCGTATGATGTACTGGTCCCTACACCTAACTGTTGGTATACCATACTATCTGTGTTTAGTCCTATGTTCAACCTTCCTGGCCACTTTGATTTCATACTGAAGACAACTTTTTTTTTGGCCAAACTTTTTTTATTCGCTCGCTCGCATCAGTTTTGGAGTTCCCGGAGGATGTCATCCATATAATCAAATCAACATGGCCTTATGTTTTAAATAATAGAAAACCACCCATAGATCGTGAAATTTGTGCTGGAAAAAGACGAAAATACACGTGTTGCCGTAAAAAAAATGGCTGCCAATGCTGCCATATTTGGAAATGGCTGTCATACATGGAAATGAGTGCATTAACATCGAGTATTATCGCGCAGATCAGTGCTGAACACATGTCAAACTACATACGGATGCAGCAAAGTGAACATACAGATACAGATGCGAACACTCGTTACACCGTCATAAACAATACTCTGTCCCTGGAGGTTACCCTCAGGTAACAGAGCAATTACAGTTGGTAAAAAGCGTTTAAATAGACCAACCTTGATATCATTCAAAAGGTCTCTTTAATTTGCAGCAAGTTGTAAACTCTCGTTTATTGGCGTTTAAATCTAGCCACACCTAAAATTAGGGTTATTGAAACGTGTTTTCAAATAAGCCATATATTATATCATTCGAAAGCTCTACTGATAAGAAGTTGTAAACTAAAAACCGCTTCCACCTCGCGTGTGATGTTGGTGAGTTACGACTGTCTTAAGTTAAGCACACCTAACCATAACCTAAATTTAAGGTTAGTAAAAAGTGTTTTCAAATAGGCCAACCTTGATATCACTGAAAAGGTGTTTTGGTAGAAGTCGTCAATCAAAAACAGTTTTCACCTGTCCCGGTTTGATTGCCCATTTTTTACCTTTCGGAAGGCCAAGGTTGTCTACTTACCTCCCTAATTCTGATGCCGGGCATAGACATCGTTATATCTCTGTCACTTTGGGCGAAAATCGATCGGACGGCGATTCTACAGCAATCGCCCGAGCCTCGTTTATAATAATAACGTTATTGCACAACAATTGTACAAGGTACAGAGATGTGGCAGGGACGGATTTCAGGTGAAAAATACGCGCAACCATCTGTCGATCTTAAACATGGCGGATCTTCCATCGATATGCCCGAAGATCGTGGATAATGATACATGGGTATTAAACGTTTAAGACTCATAACTCGCATGCGAGGTGAAAACAGTTTCCAGTTTAACCCTATTCAGACCGGGCTTTTTTGGTCATCCCTGGACCGGGGGGGGGGGGGGGGGGAGGGGGCTTTTGAGGCCCTCCACTTCTAAGTCCTATAACTCTACAACGACGTGCCGTAGGGCCACCAAATTTTCAGGACATGATTTAGACATAATATCTGACAAGTATGTGACGTTTGACGTTAAGTTGACGTAAGATGACGTAAAAATGACGTCATCAATTTGATTACATTGGCCAAACCCATGAAAAATGGGTATTCTCAGAAAACTTCAAGTTATGCTGCAACAATGTAACAACAAGTGCAGATAGAATAATAATGTTTATTACGACTTGCGTTGCCAATAGCAACATCAATGACGTCAATATGACGTCATAAAATGACGTCATGCACATCTAAGATACGAGTTGGGCTCCGCCATATTATATCCACCACTAAAAATACTTTTTTTGCAACAAATAATCACAAAGAGCAATAGAAATAGACTAAGTTCATTCATTTAGATGGTTTTTGATGAAAAAATACCAGGTAGTTACAAATTTTAAGGGATAATTAGCTTGTTATTCTTGATCTGGCCATTCGGTCCGCCATCATGGATTTTGGGCTGATGACGTCATCAAATTAGCATAATTTACGCATATATAATTATGAAAGATATGCTGAATAATATAAGCTTTTATTTATGTAACAAAATCGCGGTAATATAGCAAATAAATGTGAAATATACATAGTTAGAACCAAAAATAGTGATTTTTGGCAAAACTGCCTGTCAACAAACGGTTGCCATGGCAACAAGAAAAAATGGAAAATTTGTCAAACTTCCTAAAATTGTTACCAACAATATTTTAGGAAAACTCACCAAATTTGGTGGCTCTAGCGTAAGCCGTTCTGGCGTTATAGGACATCGAAGTTAGCGCGGGCCTCAAAAGCCCTCCCCCCCCCCGGTCTGAATAGGGTTAAAACTTCCGACCAAGAGACCTTTCAAACGGTCGACATCTAGTTTTGAAAGTGCAATAAATTTTTCACTTACCCGAATGTTGAGGTTAGGGTTATGTGTGCGTTGATGCTTAAACACTCATAACTCGCCAACAACGTACGTGAGGTAAAAACGGTTTTCAGTTTACAACTTCCTACCAAGAAAATTTTCGAGTAATGACAAGGTTGGCTTATCACACTTTTCTCTCTTATTCTGTTGTCATGAATTAATGATGACACCAGTGTATCATATAGAACAACACTGAATACACGAATAAATTTTGTTTGTTTTAATGTCAATTTAATGGATTGAATTCTTGGTACGAGCTTCACTGTCTGTATATCTAAATACGAGGGGTGATCAATAAGTTCTCGGCCCCACCTAGAAATGATAAGCACAACTCAAATTTTGAGGCACAACTTCATAGCATGAAGTCTTTTATCAATATCCTCCAAATTACAAATAATTGGAGTCATTACTTTCCTGGCATTCGTTTTTTTCTAAATTAGAAGGTAAGTGGAGAGAAAAAGAAGGGTGAAGTGTGATCAGACAATTTGACCCGCACACCTCAGGTTGAAGATCAATTCTCAACTTTTTTTTCGTTATCCCTTACCTAACGTTACTGGGTGTCGCCTGGAACGTAATGATCACAATAACTTGAATTTTGGTAAACATTTATATAAGACTTTATATATGTACGTGAAGTTATCAATAAGTCCTCGGCTGTACCGAGAAATAATAAGCACAGCTCAGATTTCGAAGCATAGATGTCAAGTATAAAGTCTTATGTAAATATGTACCAAAATTCAAATTATTGTGATCATTACTTTGCAGGCGACACCCAGTAATGTTAGGTAATGGAGAAAGAAAAAAACGTGGACAATTGACCTGACCTGATGTGGCGGGTCAACTTGCGCTGTTGGAAGTCAGACACTCAATTCTTTTTGCTTGAAATAGGAAGAGAATCATTATCAAACATTTTGACAATGTCTTTTGTTAATTTACGGCATGGGGAACTCGACCCACACATGTCTGATCACAATTCACACCACTTTTTTCTCACCACTGACCTTCTGATTTGCAAAAAACGAATGCCTGTAAAGTAATGACTGCAATGATTTGAAATTTGGAGGATATGGATAAAAGGCCCCATACTATGAAGTTTGAGTTGTGCTTATATTTATTATCATTTCTAGGTGGGGCCTAGAACTTATTGATCACCCCTCGTATCTAGGTATTTCCTTTACATCTTGTTTTTTTCGCACACTCGCATTACATTTGGAATGTGCAGAGAATATCACCCATAAAACTTCCTTGTAATTTCGTAAGGTCTTTAAGGGGGTGATTCTCTTAAAACGTCACAATCTTCCTTAGCAACATCTGCTTTGAGGCTAGGAGGATGTGCCGTTTTCAAGGCTTGACAGGATGTATGTTCGTATGACGTCGATCATTAGCTTAGCATAGCAACAGCCGGTAAAGCCCGATGATTGGCTCTATAGACGAAACACTTATAGACTCCAATCAGAGTGTGTAACGGCTCAACGGTGATGTCATATGATTCGCTCACGCATGAAGATTTACACGTCTGTTGGTTACCTTGTCTACCGGACAGTGGAAGATAGAAAGAAAGGCCCACAGAAAATTTCCTGTAACAAATTAGTTTGTTCAAACAAGTCAGTCATACCTGCCTTAGCCCTACAGAACAGCAAGTTTTTATCTAGGTCTGTTGTCGTCCGCTCCTTCAATAGAAATTTTCCTTTACAAACCTTTAATGTTCTTGTCGGACACTGTGACCACCATGAATGCCTCAGTAGCAGTGAACTGGAGCTCCGCTAACGGAACGGACGGCTTCCTGACGCCACAGCCGGACTCGGACTTCGTCACGGCAATAGTGGCCCCCACCGTGTACGGCCTCGTGACGGCGGTTGGTCTGGTGGGGAACCTGTTGGTGATCTACACGCTGCTGAGGCACACGAAGATAAAGGACGCTACGAGTTACTACATTCTGAACCTGGCCCTGGCTGATGCGTTCTTCATGCTCGGGGTGCCTTTCATCTCCGCCTCCTCCGCCATGGGACGTTGGGCGTTCGGCAGAGCCATGTGCAAGATCGTCCTGTCGATGGACGCCATGAACATGTTCAACAGCGTCTTCAACGTGGCCGTGTTGAGCGTGGACCGCTACTTGGCCATCGTCTGCGCCACCAGCCGCCCCGATCTCCGCCGACCGAAAGTGGTGGCCGCCGTCAGCCTGTCGGTGTGGGCGGCAGCTTTTCTGCTGTCCATCCCCGTCATGGCGCTTAGTGACACCGTGGTGATGTGGGACGGGAACTATATGTGCAGGCTGGACTGGCCCGCTGAGAACGCCCTTATCTGGTACAAAGTCTTCACATCTTACATGTTTGTAATAGGCTTTGTCGTTCCGCTGGCGGTGATCAGCGTGTCCTACATCCTAGTCGTGCGCCATCTCAAACAAAACGAGTCCACGCACACCCAAGTGGCCAGGGTCGCCTCCAGGACGCGGACAAAAGTGACGCACACAGTCCTCGCCATGATCGTGACCTTCGTGATCTGCTGGCTGCCATTCCACCTGTGCCAGCTCGTCAACTTGATCGCAGACCTGCAGCCGACGTCGGCCGTCGCGGTCGTTTTTCACGTCACCATGGTCATGTCGTACGCCAACAGTTGCGCCAACCCCATCCTCTACGTCTTCACGAGTCAGAAGTTTCGGCAGAGCCTGCGGTCCGCGCTGAGGCTGAGGCAGACCGAGCCCCGGGCCGCCGATCCGCCCAGTTATTACCTCCGCACGAGAGAAACGAGCGGTGCTCGAAGGCGACGGGAAGAGAACGTCTTCTTCGAAGAAGAAAGATGTCAGGTAAACATTAGTACGTCTCCTCAAGACGTTGTCATGTATGAAACATCAGTTTAGAGCACACAAAAAATTCAGATAAGACTTTATGAACCAAGACACAGTGTTAAGCTGGTAATCGATTCATTATGTATTGTGTTGTCGTTTTGAACGATTGAGTCATTAGGTTCCTTGATTAGATTCCAGATATTCACGGCATCTGTATCTGTATCTGTAAAGCCGGTATAACTGTCCTTTGGCGTAACGCATGAGGTTTTGTATTTGTACCTGTATAACCGATGTTATTACCCTTTGGCGTAACACACCAGTTTTGTATCTTCATAGCCGGTATCACTGTCGTTTGGCGTAAGGAATCAGCTTCTGTATCTGTATTCGTAGAGCCGATATAACTGTTCCTTGGCTTCGTAGGCGCTAGGCACTTGGTGCGGTTGCAGCTGGTTATACAACACTAACAGGTATTGTACATCTAGCCGCAAGCGTTGTTTAAAGCTATCTAAAGCATGTGTCTGGTAAACAGACAAATATTGGACGTAATGTGTTATTGAGTGGTAATTTGTGCACATTGGTACCTATGTTTGTTGGTGTGTCATTTGATGAAATAAATATGTATGTTATTTGAAGATATGAGATTTTGCTTCGGTAATTTGTCTTTCATACGGTAGAAATCTTTTTTTTATGTTGTCATCGTAGTTTTGATAAAAGGCATACATAAGTGTGGTGGGTTCTTCAACTTGCTGAAGGTGTGGCTGTCCTCAAACATGGGCCTCCGATTTCATGTACTATCCGAGAGGACGGCCCCGACCGAAGCTTAGGTACCCATTTTCAAATACTTCTAGTCAGGACATAAGTGTAAAGTTGTCATACCTTGCTCTGTGGTACCACATTGTTAATTGCTGGAGATTCGAACCCAGAACCTTTAGATTTGAACCCGGAACCCATTCCTAAAGACTACAACCCTACGTTGATGCGCATGTCGGGTGAGCGACACAGCCGGAATCGAACTAACAACTTCTTGGTCTAGAGGCAGGGCCGCTGACCAATAAGCGTAAATCAGACTTGAAGTATGGCTGAACATGTTCCCTTACCATCAGCGTTACCGGACGTGGCTAATATTTTTCTACTTAGTGATTGCAAGAGACAGGTAATTGGCGCAACAGGTAATAATTTGTTCAAAGGAACAGACTATATGGACACCTCATGGCGTCATCTTAACCCTTTACTGGCATGATTAAAGAGCTTCATCTTATCCACAAGTTAAAAGCACTGCTTCAGGAAAAACAGGATTTCCAGCTGTGCATATTTTTTCCATTACTTAGTGCTTGTATGAAACAGGTAATAGATAAATCGAAATTCTGAAATCTAATTTCCAGGTATGACACAGTCGCCCATCAGCGAGCGGCATCCGAAGCTGATTTATGTCTTATAAATGGTCGTCTCCTTTGTAATGTACTTCACCTTTACATGTTTTAGTACGCTTGACGTGTAAATGTGCATGCTCTGTCCACGCTATGGTGCTTCATGACAGAGTTGATGAGGGACTAGGGCTGTACTTATTTCATTCAGATATATTTTCTGAGTATCAGGCAAAATGCACAATGTTCTTATATAAAGCCTTATACTTAAAAAAACATAAGCATACAATAAGATTTGCAAAAAAAAATACACCATAGATACAAAATGAAAATCAGAAAGGTAGACAAGACAAGTTGTTGCTGAATCAATTAGAAAAGTCTACCTGTGCAATGGGTATAAATGTGGACAAAATCAAAAAGATTACAGTTTTGTAAATGTGAAAGAGATGTTGATCCTGTTTAAATGATTTATGGTTCAAGCCTGGTGCCTGTTCAGTTTTTCCGATAATCATTTCTTTTACCATTTATCACTATAAAGTCACACATTTGTTATTGAAAGGTTGCTCATTGTCGGTTTTGTTCGGTGTCACCCTCCTCCCTAAAAGGTATAAGAATCTTGTATATGGTACCGAACGGTCAATGATATGGTGACGACTGTTTACGAGATGAACATCCGAAGCTACAAACTACAAAGACTGAGATGAAAGAAACCCACAAGGTCTGCTCTAACAAGCAAAGGTTAACTTCATTAAACAGAGTCATGAGAAAGATCAGTGTGAATTAAAGATAAATCAAACTTAAGTAGGGCATATTTTTTTCGCGTTACCGAGTGATATTGTTTCATTACTTTGTGTTTGTATCAAATATTAGATAATTGATGAAAGGTCTCAAATCAACTTCCAATGGCGTCAAGACGTATGTGCACAGCTAGTGCCTAACTATCTTTATTTTATTTCATCTTGTTGCCTTTTATCTCGTCTAATCTACTCTAATCTAATTTCATTCAATTCTATTGCATTTCAGGTCAGTCACATATCTATTTAAGATCGGGCAAAACACAGTTCTTATGAAAATCCCAATCTTAAAAACATAAATATAAGCATAGAAAAAAGAATTCGATTGAAAGCATATTTCAACATACATATGAATGGAAGATGGATGATGGACAAGTGAGCGTAAACAAGACGTTAACTAAGCTGTAATTATAAAAATATATCGGATTAAGAGTCACACATATTCCAATTGTTTACTCTGTATTGTCGCTTAGCAATCGCTGTCTAGTACAAGGAGCCGTAATGTGATGGTGCAGTGAATTTAACTAGAAGTAGAATATGATCTGATGCATATGTTGTTCCGACTGGATAAACTTAACCAGCCAACTTTGTCTCCCAATCAGTAGAAAATCAAAGCTATTGTAGATGTAGCAATCTTTCTGTTCATCGAGATTTGGTTGTCAGGGCGGAATCTTCCTGTCAACTTATGACATATCAGAAGTCTTGTATATTTCCGACGGCCTCATTAAACCCTTTTTTTTCAGTGAATCCATCTGCCAAATTGCATTAGAAGTAAAAAGGATGTGCGGCAAACGGTTGGCAACTACGGTTTTTGGTAAGCTTATTTCTGGTCATCCCTTTGGTTTTATTGGGCAGCTTATTTACCAAATATCATGACAGCTGATACATTTACAGCTTCTATGGTTATTTTCTTTACAGATGGACACTGTAAACACACAGACATACAGGGTCCGTCGCAGTGTCGTAAAAAGCAGCTGCGATGCCCATTTTTGAACTTTTGAACCTTATTCTCTTGACCTTATTTGTAAATGTGAAAGAGATCTTGATCCTGTTAAAAGGATTTAGGGTTCCAACCTGGTGCCTGTTCATTTTTTCCGATAATCATTTCTTCTACCATTTATCACTATAAAGTCACACATTTGTAATTGAAAGGTTGCTCATTGTCGGTTTTGTTCGGTGTCAGCCCCCTCACTAAAAGGTATAAGAAGCTTGGATATGGTACCGAACGGTCAGTGACATGGTGACGACTGTTTACGAGATGAACGCCCGAAGCTACAAACTACAAGGGCTGAGATGAAAGAAACCCACAAGGTCTGCTCTAACAAGCAAAGGTTAACTTCATTAAACAGAGTCGTGAGAAAGATCAGTGTGAATTAAAGATAAATCAAACTTAAGTAGGGCATATTTCTTTCGCGTTACCGAGTGATCTTGTATAATTACTTGGTAATTGTATCAAACAGATGATAGATGAAAAGACTCGAATCAAAGTTGAAGGCATGACGTCATGATGCATGCGCACAGTCTTTTTTCAATTTCAATTTTTTATTGGGAATCAACAGGCAGTGTACAGTGTTGAAGGCATGTCCACTGAATTGTGTTAATTTTACAAAAACATCAAACAATGCATATTAAAATCATACTAAATTTAATTTACAATTGCTGCTGAACTATCTTCGTTTCATTTCATTTTGTTTCATTTTATATTGTCTGGTCTAATTTCATCCGATGCTATTCCATTTCATGTCAGTCATATATTTATTTTGGATCGGGGAGAAAACACAATGGTTTTGAAAAGCCCTATCCTCAAAAACATGAAATATCTGCATAGACTTAAGAAAATGATTGAAAACATGATTCAGCATACATATGAATAGAAGATGATGGAAAGGTGGACGTAAATAAGACAAGTTGAAATTACGAAAATAGACTGTACAACCAATAAAAATGTGACAAATCTCGTTATGTTAATCATCCCCTAAAATACCTACCGAACAAAACCTAACTAATGAAAATCCATAAATCTCTTGAGTTATCCTCTTCGAAAGTTTCCAACAAAAGGCTAAGGGGACGTATACCGCTTGTTCCCTGATACATCCACGACTTCTTACGTAGCGTTGTTTAGGAATCAACACACATACAGGATCCGTTGCATTACCGTAAAATGCAGCTATGATAGCCATTATCGAACTTGGCCTTCTTCTCCGACGCCTACACAGGTATCAAATATCACGAAGATCCATTAACAGCTTTATGAGCTATGCACACATACGTCCACAGCCTAACCATAACACGACCCAGAACAACATAACGTTTTTGGCGAAGGTAATGACAATTTACGCGAGGTTTGGATGTTTTCGTTCGAAGATGAACATTGTACCATGTGAATCGAACGCTTTTGCCTATCAATTGGGGATATACCATAATTTCTTCCTGTCCAATCATTTAAGAATCAATTCTGAGTAATGAAAGGCAGCCAAGTTCCAATGGGATTGGAGTTACGTCTCAGATCGCCACGTGGCGCTACTACGATATCAGTTTGCCATGGCTTTTCCAAAGCAACTCGGATTTTCTGGTGTTTGACCTGTTTCCCTTTCCCGATCCTGCCTTGATGTGTATACGGGGTACCGGTGACTCACTCTCTTTTTTTTTTTTTTTATGAACGCCGATCTTAAGTATTACAACCATGTTTTAAAGTAGTAATCTAAACCAAGCAGCATCCGTTACCACGTTTGTTACCAATAATCCATTAGACTATTTCCGAGTCCCAATAGATTTTGCGCGGTTTCCCCCAGCAAGTCGTGATATCCGTACCTTCCCTTCCTCCAGCCAATCAGCGCTCTCTGCGCGCTGACGTCACCAGGCCACCAGAGAGCACCTGCTCGCCAGCTTCCTCAAAGCGTTACCTTGGAGACGGGCTTCCGGCGGATAATTGCGGTATGTTGGGGGTATACAACAGTGATCGCCATCGACATCCACCATAAACTGAAGCAAGCGGCCGGACGAGTCCGTCTGTCCTTGGTAGTTTTCGCAGCTTGAATAGAACGCAGAAGGCGTTTTTGATGCCGTTCGCAAAATCACAATTTCCTACTTGGGAACTCCCCGACCTTGTGCGCTAGTATTAGAAAGGTTTCAAGTTAATCCGATTTACCGCCGGGAGATAAAAATCAGCTTTCGCATTTCAGAGCGTCTTAATCTTCGCGTGTGTGTGTGGACGTAATGGCTGGTACTGAGATGACATCTAAGGCTTAAAAGCAGCACTATTAAGGCAAGTAGAAGTCCCAGTGTCCCAATCACTATTTAACATGACCCGTGGTCAAATTTCACATCTATGATGCAAAACGTGGGAAGTTATGTTTAGATAGGCTGTTTGATGTACTGTATGTGTTGACGTGGAGGCGTATACGCACTACATTGAAAGGTTCCAAGAAAGCGACTGCTTCCCACACACACAGTACACAGAACCGTCCCCTTTGAAACTGTAAGCGTGCCAGCCATGGTTTTAGAAAATCCAGGAGCCCTCGTGCTGTGTTAGCCAAATTCGACCGCGCGACCCCGGCTATATTTAACTTGCCTTTTTCTTCCGACGAACGCTCCGCTCGCAAATGAGGCCACTAATCTGAAGGTGGCAAAATTGTGGCGATGAGAGGGAAGTGATTGAAAGGTTGGGACTACTTGAATGAATATGGAACAGAACAGTTCGTCAGGCGGTGCTCCCAGGGCATCCCCGGCCGTGCCTGTCAGAAACCGTAGGCTTCCACAGAGACCGTTTGACTACAAGTTCCAGCTGATTCTGATCGGGGACCGAGGAGTCGGGAAGACATGCATATTGGAGAGGTTTTCAGACGACACATTCAGCATATCCAGTAAATCCACCGTAGGTGAGTACCAAACACAAACACACACTCACGATTCTCAGTAACCCCGTAGAGCGGAAATATTGTATGTGAGCCGTAGTATTGATCGTAGCTTTCAGATAAGCTTTGAATGGCGAACTTTTCGCCCCTCCACAGTTTTGGCCCTCTCTCCCTCCCCATCCCGGCCCCTCGCCACTGTTTACCAATCCCATTTGGGGACGGTGATCCCGTGTCGACCATGACACGCCTTGTAGCGGCAGTGATGTCATAGGGAGGGGCTTTTAGTAGTAGGTTTATAATAGAGAGGGAGCCAAACATCAGTGAACACATCATTGCTATGCACAAAGCATGGTCAAAGGGAATGCTACAGGAGCAAAGTAATTCTCTTCAATCATTCTGTGTTCTTGGTTATGTCCTAGCCTTGAGCCCGCAGGATAGCGAACGGTACGCCCGCAGGTTCTTCAGAATAATGTCGATAGCACAGTATAACATATATAAGTTCCATAGGAGGAATTATGCTATAGTTATATATCAATTTGCCTTCTTTTGCCAAAAACACTTTCCAACTGTTTACTTTTTATTGCTTAGCAGAAGATCAGTTGATGGCGTTTTGGTCCATTACATTATCGCCAAAATCATGATTCCCACACTCCTGTTGCATAAAATGGTTGAAACACAGCTTTCAGCAATAACGTTTGTGTATTGGTGACGTTCTTGTTTTTGAAAGCTTTAGCTATTCGTTCTGCCCCAAGCATTTTGATCCTTCTCGTCGCCCGTGACCTATAAACACACACTGTGCTCCCCAAACACCCAACACGTCAGTCATGTAGTGACCGCTTTGACCCCTGGCAAGTTTGGAAAGTCACCATTTTCTCTCAATGCCTTGCCGCATATGCTGTGGAGGAAATAGATATAAACGACGATTGTACTTCTCGTCATTCTAAGTACTGATATGTACATTTCTTGTCAGTTCGTAACTTACATGTTGATACTGTATCGTTTTACATGTTACTTACATGTTACTTACTGTTGTAAAGAGAGAAGAAAATGTTAGATGTAGCGATTGACGATAGTACAGTGATGCTTCTTATAGAATTACATGATATTTTAGATCGTTTTCTATTAGTCTAGTTTAGAATTACCGTATAAGTTAAGTTGTTTTTCCTTTTCATCCATTAGACTACTTGTGGTCATGATGATCATTTGTGCATTTAGCCTTTAGACATGAACATGCAATTAAGATTATTCTTATTACTGTGATTAATGATAATCCGTTTACTTGAAACATCTTGATACTGTAAATGCGCGGTGTTTTTTCGCGGTTTTGCGTTGCAAATTTAATGCGAACTTAAAGCCACCGCGAACATTTTTCCATGGCAGTATAAAGAGACTACAGTGCATGTTGCTGCGAACAATCCTTTTCCCGCTACCACGAAATTAAATTCCCGCAAACTTAAATGCATTTACAGTACCAGGCGCTCAAATGCCGCCATCTGATCTCTGCCACAAGACAGTACCTACAATTGTCAATCGATGATCCAGTCGTACGATGACTCTCTCACCAGTGCAAAGTTGTTCCGGAAAATCACATACAGCGAATAGAAAGAGAGAAATTGTAAAGCTGTCCGATTCAGAATTTGCGGCTTTGCAACATCATTGCGTTATCAATTCGTTGACGTGGAAATGTTTGTGTTATCTTAGGATATAATGTTACTATTGTGATAATTTACACATAACAGTATAACGTATACTTTGAGGGCCAAGGCTTCAAGGGTTGTACCGCATTATTAGTTCACATAATGAATGGCCAATTCAAATTTAAAGCAATGTAAGAATCATAAGAATACTAAACCAGCTTTCAGTTCAGTTCAGTTCATCCTCTGGGAGGTGACACCATCGTCTCTACAATAACTCATCACTACAGTTAAGTTTCACGGCCTCCATCAATTCGTCATGTTGGATTCCCACCATTGCCCACCAGGGAGAACCATTAAGACACATCCGGATCAGAGCTACTATCTAAGACAGATTTTCTCCTTAGGTTAAGAATGAGAGAAGGGGACGAAATGTACAGATTTGTAAGATGCTTGATGCTTCTTAGCTGTAAAATTGAGTTTGATAGCACCACTTCTCCTTATGAAGCGTAGCATATTCATATGCGTGAATTTATGGTCATTATTCTCAGCTGCCCTATTTGTCCAGTTGACCATAGCATATCAATTGGGCATAGGGGAGAACAAATAGAGCCCTCATGTCCCCTGTATGATATGCACAGCTGGTGACCAGAATTGAGTATGGTTCTGGTTATGCTAAGCTTTTTCAGAGGTCCATAATTTCTGTGGAGGAAATGACAAAAACACACTAGCCACTAAACACACTTCCATCACTCAAATTCGTATGTGACTGTAGTGCCGCGATAAAAATGCATGATAAATTCCACATTGAATCTGTTCATTGGAAGAAAGTTAACCAGTAAAGATGATTAACAATATAGGCTTTCAGATGCTATCGCCGTAACCAATGTAAATCCCCTACCAACAGGACGTCAAAGACGTCATATCTTCATGAAATGCTTTGTATATTGTTTTATCTTGACTCGCTGGTGATAAAGATAAGGCTGTCATTAGCATAATGTATTTCAAACAATGCCCTCCCCACCAAATGTACCTAGATTGTGTGTGTGAAAGTCATATAAGCATATCCACTAATCCAGGAAAAAGGCACAGAAACCGAAAGTTCTGCTGCAGTATGAAGGATGATCAGCAGATGGCCCAAACATGGCCTTGACCTTTTTAGGTCTTCCCGATACCTAACCACATACCGCATACCATCACAATCCATCCCGTAGTTTAACGTTATTCTGAGAACAAATTAATGGAAACACAGACAACTACAGACACGCACGCACACGCACACACACACACGCACGCACGCACGCACACACACTACACAACAGAATGCAAGCATTGGACAATTCCGATCTATGGACTGAGTGTTCTTCCCATTTGCTGCGCTAAAATCAATACGCCTGGTTGTCTCTCTTGACAGAAACGGGTTACAGCTGACCTAAGTTTTAAAACGTATAAAAGATGCATTGAGTTCATACGTTGCACATGAGTTAACGTGAACATTTTGCCACAGTGCAACCGATGTTAACATGATACATGCAAAGGTTTATGCCTATGATACCTGAAAACTAGATTAACCTTATGATATCTATATAACATGTATTATGGATTTTAGAAATTCTCACTTCCTAGTTCAGGTATTAGTGGTACACTGCCATCTTCATCTTCAACAAACCATTATCTTCCGTCACTTGTCCACACGTTGCTTACATTTACAATGCATGGTTTATCATTATCTAAAATCTGATACGTCTGTTACTTACACAAGAATAAAAATGTAATTTCACGCCTTTTGTACGTATTGCGGTTCCGAATGCGCAAAGGGTTACCAAACCGTTCATATTACATGCAAGATGGAAATGTGAAATCACGACGATTCCCTCAGCCGGCGATGATTTCTCCCTATGTCATCTTCCTATATCAAAGCTGCCGTGTATTATCCTGTATCCAGTCAGTCGTGTTCCTAGCCTTTAGCCATATTGTAACGCATTCCTTATTTGGGCATGCCCTTTTTTCAGTGCCAGTAAAGGTGCTTTACTCCCATCAGTACTGTTACCCATCACAGAGTGTTACTGAGATATATATGTATGGAGCCGTCTCCTAGCTCAGCCGCTAATGCCATTGATTAAACATAGCTTCCACTACTTACTGGCACAGAGCCCGAATCTGGCAATCTATTACAGGGTCGTTAGTTACAGAATCCTTGTTTTTGTTATACAGCAACAGTTTTATTCTGGTGGCATGTGTTTGCACAAAACGATGCTATTAATTACGCTGTAAACAGCCTTACGATATCTGATGATCTAAAGCCTGCTAACGATATCTGTTTTCGCCGATGGCATTTTGGCCGCCCCCATTCCGTTCTGGATGGAGGACGATTTCTCATTTTGCTGATGCGTCAGAGCTGGAGGAAGTCGTGTATCAAAATCCCCGTCTGGCTTGTAACGATCGTGAAATCCTTTATCCCTGTGTCGCCGTGATCGAGCTCACCCAGACAATTACCGGGCCCTTCAAGGTGCTCACTTCTATTACGCCTGCCTGATTAGATAATAGAGCTCTCCTGTGATACCGAGTTTTAGTGATGGCATGGAGGCCAAGGCGAACCATTTCAACCGAACGGGAGACGCGTTTGTCGCGTCAAAAATCATCCACATTCAACAAATGATCATGAGAGTACGCCTGCAAGCTTGTCATTTGTTGTGTGGTTCTGACATAAAAGTACTGACAGTCTTTCGGCACTGTTTTTCAAAGCAGACATTCTTCGAAATATCAACATTGTGGCCCTATAAATACAAGGAAAACAACTATATCTGGTGCTCCGCTTCAATGTGGTTAGGTAAACAGTATGTCATTCCGTAGGGCAAATGTTACAACTGCTACGGTTTAAAAATGTATAAGATGATATAAAACATGGACGAATTGATATCTTAGTTATCTTATCGCTGGAGTCGCCAGACCTGTCTTTCTGGAATACACTGACGGCTGGTTATTAAGGCTGGCTCATCCCGAATATATGATCTCACGAAGAATCACTCACAGGTCTGATCATTAGCACACTTATGGATGTATACGTAACAAGTGACCTATTGTTGTTAATGGCCGCTACGGCCCACATACGTCTCCAGTCCGGTTGTTAGATCCTGCCAACATGTTGGTATGGTAACGCCATATGTTGATTTGATTATATGGATGACATCCTCTGGGACCCAAAAACTGATGCGAGCGTGCGAATAAAAACAAGTTTGACCAAAAACATAATGAAATCTAAGTGGTTAGGAAGGTTGAACAAATAACTAAATAAATAAACTAAACACAGAGAATGTAGTATGCCGAACAATAGATTCTTCATGTTTTGTTCTTTCACGTCCTCTTCAACCTTGGAATATTCTATGACATTAGTATACGTTTTCCGATATCTGTTTTTAAAACACAAGGCATACATTTGCATATTGTGGAGCTGCTTTTTTACGATTTACAGTATGGTTGAAAACCTTTATTTTTCTATTTTGAAAAACGGTCGAAATTTATTTGATGCGTGTGGATGTTATCCAAATAATCAAATCCACATGGCCTATAACTGTTTATCTAGTGTACAGCCAAACGGTCGTCAATCTGGTGGGACCATTTAATCAGCATAACGAGCCGGCTAGGTTGGGTCGGCCGCCTGCCAACGGGCTGAACGTCAATTATGACACATACTCTCAATCCAATCTGATTTTCAAAGGGGGTTGTATTTGAGAATTGTCGACGGCGTATGTTGTTTTCAGGTTGGAAACTGCAGTGGCTGCATCATATAGGAACATGTTTGCATGTATCGAATTGATTAAATGCTTAATATGTTGATTGAAGACCTTTTATGAAGACCCGGGCTAAGTACAGGTCACAACAAGACTTGTTGAAAAGATTCAGTTAACAGATACAAAATGAAACTGTAATTGGATACATTCAACTTCTCCTCGCTTTTCTGTTATAGATAAAAGAATGAATATGTTTTATGATCGATAGTTTGTCTAGTTGCATTAGGAATATGAATTTTCCTACAGCACTTAGGTATATGGAAATAATAAGTAAATAGGTTTTGTACAGCCTTATAAAGTTATACAGCTCATTTCTCTCTTATGGAGATCTTAAAATGGTTGCGATGCGATATTTGATTATCGTTAGTAATTACGGGTATTTATGCGAACCTTCAATACACCTTCTTTTCTTATCAAATTTATTTCTGGAATGCCTTTTAAAAGAGACAACCATACATTACTGCCGTGGAAAATGTGAAATTGGATTATCAATGAAATGTCCAAGGAAATTATCTGCATCAAAAGCTATTGAAAACTATGCCCTTTTGTGTTGCATCCGGGTTTACTGCAATTTCCGGCATTCAAGACTGTTACACAAGTAACGAGACAACAATTTGTCTGAGACCCTGAGTCTTCTTTCATGCTAATCTCCAGGTAGATTTAACGGGGCCATAAGATAGTATCAAAGCTGACTCCCTTTTGCCGGCTACAATCCTTGGTCAGCTTTGATACTATATATCTTATGGCACCGGAAAATCTGCCAGAAGATTACTGTCTGGCTCCCGATACGGATGTCAGTATATATAGTGGGATATAATGAAAAAAAAATTGCATATATTACTGTTAAGCGTAGCATCTTGTCAGTAAAATCATAAATACAATCGGCAGGATGTTTATCAATAGGAGGATTTAGCTAAAATTTATTACGGTTTTGGCACTAATCCTGTCAATAAGAAAATCTTTACTATGTTACTGTAAGAAGATTTGTTTGCACTATTGACAGTATGTCTATGATTCTGATAGCTCCTTATCTAACCCTAACTCTAAGAATCCTCTTGTAAGATATTGCAGAAAATATGACTTATTGACTAGAAGTTACAGCAAGACTAATTGACTGGATGTCTTAAAATATTTCCAGACCAACGATGTATAGGTGTACACGCTACCAATTGAGCCATTGCAACAATTCCTTAATTGTAACTATGTATTGAAATGAATGTATGTATATTGATTTGTTCTTATTCGTACGCATCGTGTCACTAAATTGACAGTAACACCACAATAACATCGACATTACTTTAATAACAGTATCACTATCCACACATTGTAAGTCTTAGCATTGATATCGTTATACCTTTTACTTTCTAGGTGTGGATTTTAAGATCAAGACGATCAAAACAAAAGGAAAGACGATACGACTGCAGATATGGTAGGTGCTTCAATTATATAACTAACATTGATTACAGAACAGGATAGGAGCGCTTACTATAGGTTTTAGGACGTTTCATTCCTCGTTTTGTTTGTACATGTATGCGTGTATGTCTATATGTATGTATGTAGGATTGTATGAGGATATATGATGATGGAGAATGAAGTACCAGAGTCATCAACCTAGGATTGAGGTGTTCAAAAGTATTTTGTGAAACTTGTTGCCACTAAGACCTGAATCAGCATCCTTATAAGATTGCATTCAACAACGGCTGCAGTCAGATATGCAGAGATTTGTTGTGATAGGTAATTCAGTATAATATTAACAGCTGTTCTACGCCGTGTGCCTGCGAATCTGGTGAGTTGACCCGAAAGGTGATTATACCGGCCATACAGGCACAGATACAGAGGATAACCTGTAGAATGCGCTACGCAGGCACTATGTTTGCAATTATTAATGCGTTACAGTTGAAGCGTCAGCGAAATGCAATGTCTGACTCTGGCATTGATGTCTTTATTATGCCGCATCAGGGACACAGCGGGCCAAGAGAGGTTCAACTCCATCTCTGCCGCCTACTACAGAGGCGCTAAGGGTGTGCTGGTCGTCTACGACATCACCAATGAAGAAACATTCGAAAACTTGCCAAAGTGGCTTATGATGATTGACAAAGTAAGTTACAACTTACAATCATTACTTCGTTATTGTTTTCGTTCTGAGTTGTAAACGGAAACTTGACATGACGCGGAGGTTGAGATGGGTTGCGCACAATTTGTTTTAGAAGGCTGGCAGGAAGTGATTGTTTGACATGGCGAGAAGTCAGAAACCCGCGAATGACATGTCCCCTAGAGTGGAACATGTGGCCTTTAAATGTGAGAGGTTAATATCGATGTGTCATGTTATGTCAATAAATTGAAAAAAATATATATTCGATTTCTTGATCAATAAGTAAATACCTGTTACAGAATGTGAAAATATCAGATACCGCTGTCAGTGTAACGACCACTCCGTTTATAAGTTGTTAATTGTCACCAATATAATTCCGACACCATGCCAAGTAGTCGTCTTACTAGAAATGTCGCTCAAGAAACGTGGTTCATTGGTTTCTCAAACTTTGATATTCTCCCTCCAGCATGCTGCTCCTGATATAGAAGTTATTGTCATTGGCAACAAGAAAGACAAAGAAGAACTAAGACAAGTAAGCACAGAAAGGGGAGAAAAGGTAAGGAAAAAAACAGATGTTTCACACAAGTTTGTGTTTCATAAAGATTAAGATAATCGGGGTTATTAGTTTACCTGCTTTGCCTCCGATGATTTATATTTCACACCTATATTGTGCGCTTTCACAAAAATCAAGATGGAAAATCATCCAGTGACAATTTTCATTCTAATCACATGTTGCAATGACGTTTGGAGACATTTGCAAGGATTGTGAAACGTTACTTTGACATAGAGCGCCATCTACGCGTTAACGAGTAAACTGCATGTTTATAAGCTGTGGAACAATTTTGCTTAGTTCTGGTGCGTTTCCTTTGACACAAGAAGTGGTGGAATATTCCTTGAATTCTGTATTTTTCAATATATCCGTCAATATAATCGCAGATATGCATTGCACATGCTATATCAAGGACGAAGTCCTCGAATTTATTTTTATTTTTTAATTCTTCACAGTTCGCCTATGAGCACAACTGTCGGTTCTGTGAAGTCAGTGCCAAAGAGAACTTGAACGTCAAAGACGTCTTCTTGAAACTGGTAGATGATATTGTAGATAAGGTAAGGTGCTTCACTTCTCATGTCCTTCGAGGCAAATGGTAATGATTCCTGAGTATGTCAATTGTAAGATATGACAAATGGTATAGTTGACGTTGATGTATAATTGGTGACAACATTTAGGTTCAATACGTAGAGAGGACATTGTTACATCCATGTGTTGTGTCGTTTACAGTAATACCTTGTAGTATCACAGAAAGTTTCAGAACAAGTCAAGCATTATAACGTTAACGATACCGTTGTTTTCTAAGATTAACTAGTCACCAGTTACCAGCGGCGAGCTGCCCTTGTGTAACTTGATCAAGTAGACTCTTGTGATGAATGCATTACTAAAGCACGTTGGGTTTTTTGATTAGCTGGTATATTTTCCTACTCTCCAAGCAGAGGTTGTCCTTTTCTGTCAGCTATCCCCACCAGCCTCTGTTTCCGAACGGAGCCTCAAAAGATCGACAAGGGCTTTTGAGAAATGTCGGTGGTGTTAGCTGACAAAAAGAGCCCATATTGTTCATGTTAGCAGCAAGCTCTAACGCTAGTTCACCTTTATCCGCGGGGTAACCTTTATCCGTTGTTTGAAAAGAACCTGGGTATTTAAGGAAGTCAATGCGACGGACGGTGGTTTTAAATTGGTAAACAAGCTGTATCTTAAATGTATTGCACTTCGAAACCACTGTCCATCCACTTTATATCCCTAAACACCCCCTGATTTTAAAACAACGGATATAGGTTACTCACGGATAAAGGTGAACTAGCGTTATAGACGTTGTGAATAAAATGGTGTGTTCTACTTCGAATTCCAAACAGGTGCCTCCGGAAATTGCCCCTTTCGGTTTCGAAGATACAAAGTTGTCCTTACCTCGGTCGGAACAAGGCGGGAGGGAACCTTCCAGGGTCTTCTGTTGCACGACGGGATAGGACTCACCAACACACCGGACGTCCCTTCACGATTCCATCTCTTCACATTTGCTACAGTCGTTTAAATTGTTGGGAAAAGACTATTTCATCAAATACATGGGTGGAACAGACGTATTTACTATCATGTGTACTATAATTATAAGCCTTCGTACTTGCCTCTTTCCTCCGAACAAGTGTCTTATGTTAAAGAAACCATCAGATAGAATTGGAATAGAGGAGTTTAAATGAAAGAGTACACATTAAATGACAGAAGATATATTGTTTGATACTTTGTGCTAATTTCTTGTACAACCGATCTGAAAACAAAACGCAAAGTCGTGACCCCTATCTTCTCTTGTCTCCATTCTATATCAAATACTTGAAGGCCTTACAAAACACTTCTGTGTTGTGCCCCCCCCCCCCCACCTCCTAGATAATACAGTGTAAATACTTTGCCAAAGGCAAAGACCTTGAGATAAATCAAACTTGATTAAATGAAATGTGAGTTCTATTGTAAATCATAGTGTTATTCTACTTAATTTGTAGATATTAGTTTCGATTCATTGTTCATCAATTGATTTGCATGTAATTTGGTCATTATTCGAGCGAGGGCGCTTCCATTGCATGACCTTCGTGGTTGTGATACTTGATTTTCTGCTTCAATGGCTGTGCGAAAAGACTGTTATCATTGACATCAGGTAACCAACAGGGTTTAACTTTAGTTCTACAACTTCACCTTTATTAGACATCTTTTTCTCTCGAAAGGTTACTGGTACAAGAAGAGACTAAATAGGCTTTGTGGTCACATTTGTACATAGCAATGGGCGAGCTCAACTGTGATCATTAAACACGAATGAGATCTATGTATTGTCGTTTTTTTACGAGAATACATTGTATGACTGCATCGTAATTTTACACAGAATTGATAACGATTGCTACAGTTATACTTATATGACATTGCTTCTATAGTTAAATGATAATTCTAATACGCTTGGCTCTAAATGAACAGAAAAAATACTGAGCAGGGGAACAGTTGCTGTAAACAAAACAGTACAATGCTGTTCCTCTTCCTACAGTAGGTTAAAAAAATATCAATGTAATATACTTGGTAACATTGTCTGACGAGCGTAAAGCATCGAAAACAGGTCAATTCATCTCCCAAAATACCAACGATTCATGTTATTGTCATTATTTTTCTTTCTTCGATGCACAACCGTTACCGCCACTATGGTTCATACTAATTTGCCTCTTGATACGCATCATATCCATATGAAATACGGTGACAGTAGTATTGATATGAGTTCTTGAAAAATATGGCTTCATCATAATATCACACTCCAGCGTAAAACTTGTATAACAGCGCCAAACAATGTCATGCTCACTAAATCCAGTCGGAATTACAGTTCTAAGGCTTATATATACAATAGTCTGAATAAAAATAGTATGTGTTATCTATTTAAACATATTCACATACTTACTTACACACACACTCACAAGCACGGGCACACACACAATGTCGAACACATTTTTACCTATCCCTAAGTCGTTTGTTTATTCTTACGAAAATCATCCGGGCATTTCAATTCTAGCGATATAGTTTTATAAAGGTCTTCCTGGCTTTTCACTTCTTTTCGTACCGTCTTTCGGAAGGTTACAGCAAATTTTAAAATAGTTAAGCCGTTGTTTGCCCCAGCGATTCTCTTATCCAACGTTATTTCTCATTCGGCCAAATCTCATATTCAGCTGATCCACAAAAATGTTTAGATATTCAATAATGTTTTAGGAGCAGGACACCAAGCAATGTGCTAATCATAAACATGTCTTCACCCTAAATAGTGCAGAAAGAATCCGGCTACAAAGACAGTAAAAGTAATTGGGAACAGGATTCTGGAGAAGAAGTCGATCTTGTCGGCAGTCTCGGGAGATGGTGTTTCCGTGGTCTCCTCGTCATCAGCCCAAGCTGTTGAAGGTCCTGGTGTCGGCTCAACTCGTGGTCTACGGCGCTTACAGAAGGAGGGCTGTATTTGTGGGAAAGGGAAGACAGTCCGTCAAATCAGCGCGATCGGGGCACTTACATTTGGTATTAAAGACTGTCGGCGCATGACGCCAAAAAGTAGTTACTCAAGCAACTGGATATGATTTTGGAAACGACCATGCATTTTAGACAGCCATCCGGCGCGGCCTCTTTCGTCAGTGTCACTGGAGAAATCTTGTTGGAGGGAGGTTTTATATCGTAGTTGCGAATTGATATGCCAAAGATATCTAGTTAAAGAACAACTTTATCCTAACTATGGATTAATATGCAAAAGGAGGAGAAACACTGGTAGAATAAGTATAAGTATCAATTTGAAAGTTATGAAGGCCAGGTACATTATGAATACATGAAATACTATGTTAAAATTCGTCATCAGACACATTTTCTGTGTATAAACGTCAGCATTCAATGCCAATCGGCTTCGTTGTGAACATCATTTAACTCACCATGAAGAAATTTCCGCTGAGAATGGAGTTGACGGTAACTGTCTCAAACAGAGCAAATGTGACAATGAGGACACCGCCGCACATCCAGACATCTTCTGCCCTGACTACTGTGATCTGTGGAAGGAAATAGTGTGAGAGTTGATCTGGCATCATTATTACAATACCAACACCAAATTTGGTCTCATCATGTTTATTTCATACTTGATATCTTCACTGCTACGAAGCTAGAGTTAGCAAAGTTCTGCAAAAAGTGGCCTGCCAAGATTTTATTATATAGCGGAAACATATCTAATTTATGCATTACAATTACCTACCCAAGCAGAATCCTCGTCGTTATATGTAATGTTTCAAACTTAAGGAAAATTACCAAAAATTCCTCCTGTCCTATTATTGTACCTATGAAAAGTTATAAAAGACATCATTCAATTGCCAAATTGAAAAATTTCAAAAGACATCATTCAAATGCCACCTAGAGTTGGGTTGCGGTCTTACCCCATGCTCCTTACGATTGCCTGCCATTGTGATGAGTGCCAGTATGGCCGTGACACACAGCTGGACCCTTGCCGTGACGTCACGTGGATGGAGCCAGAAGGAGATCCAGGAACAGCCCACAATGACGACACTAGGGACGAAGGTATGGAACACGTGACTCCATCTCCGACGGGAGAAGCTCAGCTGAATCTCAAGCGTGGACATACCTGCAACATGGTTAAGTATGAGATATTTTCAATTCGGTACATTCAGTGAAAACCGGCCTAAAAGTTACTAGGCAAAAAATTGAACGAAGCGTCAATATAACTTGTAGAAGAAGAAGATGGTACATGTACAGTATCTATGGTTAGTAATGTGAGATGGTCGACACAACAAGCATTTCCAGCAAGCAAAACAAAATCGAGAGGTACAAACAGAGATTCAACAATGAACAAAATAGAACGTCTACTAGTAACTCAGTCCTTGTCTGGGTTACCTCTGCATACAATAGTACATCGCTATTTGTACGATTCATCAATGTATGGAATCAAATAGTCTCACCCGATGATGTGTTGGAACACTGGTCAGCAGCGCTCATGTAGCTGCATGTTCCCATGAAGTGTTTGCACCCGTAACATTCGTCACTTTCGTCACTACAGCCTTTCATCAGCGGACAGTCGTTTGCTGGGTACGTGCAGTTGGCTTCAAACATGACACAATCTGTATAATATGTTGAAGAACGAATCGACGTTATATGATAAAGTTCGACATATGATATGATGGCAACTTTATTTCTATGAAAACCTTAATGGCAATATGTGTGTAAACATATGCGTTTCATTAGGTTGGTAGATCAATAGAACATAGTCTTCCCTGTTACACAACCGCTTTTGCTCTTCTGTCGACGTTTCGACGACCGTTTGTCATCTTCTTCAGTGCATCATGAACGTTTGTAGTATGGTTGAAGACGTTTACAGTATGGTCAAGAACCACGTTATTACATCAAAATATGTCAAATTCTGTTTTCAATGACATGTCAAGTTCACGTAGTGCTGAGAAAGACGACTGAAGTTGTCGGAACGCCTACAGAAGAATAAAAGACGGCTGTGTAACGAAGAAGATTATGTTCAAAATATGTATTTATAATAATAATCGTAATTGACAAGAATGCATGTAGCCTGGGTACCATCCGATTTCTACCGGGACTCCTTACACTCGCTATCTAAACTATCCGGTAGAAATGGGATGGTACCCAGGCTACACTACCTGTAGCTATGTGCTGATTGAATGGAGCAACTCTGGAGCTGAGTTTCAGTCCTGTCATCTCGTACTGTGACGTTACTGCAGTCATGTCCACCTGGATAGGTTTCGCTTTGTAGTATTTTGACGGTTGTCGGAAGGGGAAGACAACTCCGCCGTCTAGACAGTGGGTAAAGTGTTTATGAAATATGAGATGAAATAGATTGGGCATATTGAGTCTTGCACCTATCATATTCAGCTAGATACCTAGCAAAGAAAGAAACGAACTATCATGGTATACATTTTCTGATTATAGATTTATTCGATTAATCAAAAAGGGTTTAAGTTAGGAAGGATACGAAAGAAATCACTCACAGCCATGGAGCTCAATGCTGCATTTATGGTCGTCAAATGGGTATTCTTCTAGACTTGGTGGACAAATCAACTCCAGCTTTCTTCTGTAGTAGGAAAATGGGTGTGAGTCGTGTCAACAGTGCACAGATAGAGACAACAAGAAGAATCAGACTCCGAAATGCATCACACAAATTGTGCTATCAGCAAGCTCTAGAATTATTATCTCTTATAGATCGTCTGTCGTTCTAATATCAAAATACTCACGTGAGTTTATAGAACATGATTCCTTGTCGCTGAAGCCACAGATTTATGGTGCTATTGTCCTTCTTGTCATCTTTGATGTGCGCGACCCTTCGCACTGTTTTTCCGAAGGCGACTGGAGGCACCCACAGGAGGGTACTGGAGACCGGGGTCACATGACTTGTCAGCTCTGCGAGCCTATTGTCAACCCAAGCCATGGAGTATTCAACTGTCACCGTCATATTCTGGAGGAGGGTAAATAGATCAAAGTTATAAATAGTTCAGGGTTTGGTTTTAGTTTGTTTTGTTTTGATACAGATCTCCATTAGTGACTGATATGCCACTATTCTTCTTGGAGTCCGGGTGATTTGCAGAGAATCACCAACTCTAGAAGGGAGGATTTGCAACCATTGCACACCACACCATCGCAACATGTATGTAAACAAATGAAAACCACAGACTCACCGAGTCTGCTTCAGAAAGCGGCCCGACTTCAAGAACAGCCACAGTGTAAATCACCTCGACGTTACCATCTGTTATGGAAAAGAAAAACATTCTTAAACAGAACTCTTAATGATACCTATTCTATGAATAAGACTTCTGGTTGAAAGAAACATCACAGATGTAGTTGACATTATTGTTTGGTTCAGGATATGATCATTAATGCATTTCATAATTTTTAACGTTGTACCACATGACGGTTCTTGTTAAAGGTACTAGTAACGAGACAGCTTTTTCTACGATTGGAATGTAAAGCGTCCAATGCTCCACCTAATATATATGTGATTGAAGAACAAAGTTTAATCATATATGTCCATGTCACATTCTACTCGTAGGTGCATGTGGACACGTGGAAGCGATCTATTTATAAATGAAAGTTAAAATCGCCATTTGTTTATGTTACCAACAGGCCGGTCGAATTTTACGAAATGTTAACGTTATACGTAATAAATAAGTAAACGTATATAATACCTCTCGTTGACGGACTGCTTTCCTTCTCATAATCCCGTGGAACGGCCTTCCCTGTTCTCCACTTTTCCCAGTCTGCCCTTGTAGCGCTGTCATTTGTGGAAAACAGCTCCAAATGTTCATGAACACCGTGCAGGACTCGGTGCATCAGCTTTGGAGGCGCGGTTGTTACTGAAATGGTCAAAGCGTTAGCCTTTGTGTCATACTGCTATCGTATTTAGGTTTTCTGGGCCCCCATATCCACTCTCTCACAAAATATGTTTTAGTAAATCTAATAGCATAGAACCAACCAAACAAGGTTAAGGAAGAATTTTCCATGGTTTAATCACAAAGCAAGGTGACACTAACTGTGACCAGCAAAAAAGGAATGGTTACAAAACTATAATCTTATAAGAGCTAATGTAACAACAAGAAAATCATAGCCAAACAACCCCCTGTGTCAACTCGCCCACAAGGAAAACTATTTGTATAGATTATACGTAGGCGATACCTGAACATCCAGTTCCGTTAACAAGACCATCTCCCGTATACCAGGGATAGCAGGTACAAGTCGCATTAAGGGCAGGAGGGGGATTATCCGTACAGGTGGCCTGGGCGTCACACGGATTAGCCAAACAAGCGTCGACGTCTGGAAATTACAATATGGATATTAGAAACATGTAAGAAAAAAAATTGAATATCCCATATCCTGAATAAACAAAATGTACCAACATATTTTAAATAAGTGAATAAGAAACAAACCTGAACATCCGGTTCCATTATTATATCCATCTCCTGTATATCCAGTGTTGCAGGTACAAGTCGCATTAAGGGCAGGAGGGGGATTATCCGTACAGGTGGCCCGGGCGTCACATGGATTAGCCAAACAGGCGTCCATATCTAAGGATTGCAATATCATATATTAAAAATTTGAGAAAAAGAAAAATGAATACCCTATGTCCTGGATACACAAAATGTGCCGACAGATTTCAAGTAAGATGTTGATACAAAACGAACCTGTACATCCAGTTCCATTATTATAACCATCTCCTGTATATCCAGTGTTGCAGGTACAAGTCGCATCAAGGGTAGGAGGGGGATTATCCGTACAGGTGGCCTGGGCGTCACATGGATTAGTCACACAGGCGTCCACGTCTGAAAATTACAATATCGATATTAGTAACACGTGAAAAAAATTAAATGTGTATATCCCATGTCCCGAATGAACAAAGTGTGTACACATTGTAAGTAAAAGGTGTATACGAAACGAACCTGAACATCCGGTTCCATTATTTAAACCATCCCCTGTATACCCAGTGTTGCAGGCACAAGTCGCGTTAAGGGCAGGTGGAGGATTATCCGTACATGTGGCCTGGTGGTGACATGGATTAGCCAAACAGGCGTCCATATCTAAGGATTGCAATATCAGATGTTCAATTTGTGAAAAAAAAGAAATATGAGTATCTCATGTCCTGGATACACAAAATGTGCCAACAGATTTCAAGTAAATTGTTGATACAAAATGAACCTGAACATCCAGTTCCATTATTATAACCATCTCCTGTATATCCAGTGTTACAGGTACAAGTCGCATTAAGGGCAGGAGGGGGATTATCCGTACAGGTGGCCTGGGCGTGGCACGGATTAGCCGAACAGGCATCCATATCTGAATGTTGCAATACGAGATGATAATACATGTATTAGATTAAGTACACGCACCCGTAAAAAAGAGCCTCTTCATGTTCCATTTTTGACTCAAAAGCAATGCCATTGACATGATACTACATGCAGGTATGTGAGAATACCTTCACATCCGGTTCCACTAACGAGACCATCTCCTGTATATCCAGAGCTGCAGGTACAAGTCGCATCAAGAGCAGGAGGGGGGTTATCCGTACAGGTGGCCCGGGCGTCACATAGATTAGCCAAACAAGCATCGATGTCTGAAAATTACAATATCGATATAATAAACATGTGAGAAAAAATTGAATATCCCATATACTGAATAAAGACAATTTACCAACATATTTCAAGTAAAGTGAATACAAAACAAAACAAACCTGAACATCCGGTTCCATTTTTGTAACCATCTCCTGTATATCCAGTGTTGCAGGTACAAGTCGCATCAAGGGCAGGAGGGGGATTATCCTCACAGGTGGCCTGGGCGTCACAAGGATTAGCCAAGCAGGCGTCTTTGTCTGAAGATTTTATATGAGAAAGATGTGAAAATTAGATTTGATATGAAAAAGATGTGAAAAAATGAATCTAAGTATCCCACTTTCTGAATATACAAATCAGCCACACTATCTATGTTTTGGCTTAAGTTAATATGAAACGAACCTGAACATCCAGTTCCATTATTATAACCATCTCCTGTATATCCAGTGTTGCAGGTACAAGTCGCATTAAGGGCAGGAGGGGGATTATCCGTACAGGTGGCCTGGTGGTGACATGGATTAGCCAAACAGGCGTCCATATCTAAGGATTGCAATATCAGATATTGAAAATTTGTGAGAAAAAAAATATATAAATATCCCATGTCCTGGATACACAAAATGTGCCAACAGATTTCAAGTAAGATGTTGATACGAAACGAACCTGAACATCCGGTTCCATTATTATAACCATCTCCTGTATATCCAGTGTTGCAGGTACAAGTCGCATTAAGGGCAGGAGGCGGATTATCCGTACAGGTGGCCTGGGCGTGGCACGGATTAGCCAAGCAGGCGTCTTTGTCTGAAGATTTTATATGAGAAAGATGTGAAAATCAGATTTAATATGAAAAAGATGTGAAAAAAATAAATCTAAGTATCCCACTTTCTGAATACACAAATCAGCCCAACTAACTATATTTTGGCTTAAGTTAATATGAAACGAACCTGAACATCCAGTTTCATTATTATAACCATCTCCTATATATCCAGTGTTGCAGGTACAAGTCGCATTAAGGACAGGAGGAGGACTATCTGTACAGGTGGCCTGGGCGTGGCACGGATTAGTGATATTTGCAACATGTGAAAGAATGAACTACAAAACCCAATGTTCTGCAGCTGATTGCACGAATCAGACAAAATATCTATACTTCTGTGTCTAATAGAAATATGTACCTAAACACCCATTTCCGCTGACGAGTCCATCTCCTGTATATCCAGTGTTGCAGGTACAAGTCGCATCAAGGGCAGGAGGGGGATTGTCCGTACAGGTGGCCTGGGCGTCACATGGATTAGCTGAACAACCGTCTATGTCTGAAGATATGGCAACATCAGATTTGATATTCGAGATAGGAAAACCATGTTGGATAATAATATAAGGAGCACAAACAAGCAAAGACAAGTGACCTAATGGATGATTTTCAACGAATTGGCAGCGTTGACATAGCCTGGGTACCAACTAAACAATAGTTCGCTCCGACTTTATTATACACTTTATACAGTCGCTTTTCTGCTATTCAAGAAGCAGAGGCGAACCTGGGAGTGGTACCCAGGCTAATGTTGACATGTTTTGAAAAACATTCAAACCTAAACATCCAGATCCACTAGCGAGTCCATCCCCTGTATATCCAGTGTTGCAGGTACAAGTCGCATCAAGGGCAGGAGGAGGATTATCCGTACAGGTGGCCTGGGCGTCACACGGATT
Organism: Branchiostoma floridae x Branchiostoma belcheri; assembly: GCA_019207045.1. NCBI lineage: Eukaryota > Metazoa > Chordata > Leptocardii > Amphioxiformes > Branchiostomatidae > Branchiostoma > Branchiostoma floridae x Branchiostoma belcheri. The sequence continues at coordinate 23,697,242 of CM033025.1, read as the reverse complement.
AGCCGAGCAGGCATCCATGTCTGAATGTAGCAGTAGGGGAATGAATTATCAGAAAGGTATCTGCGGCTTTAAAAAAATGTGAATAACCAACCTTGTTCTTACAAAATTGTTCTTACACAAAATGCGCTGTAACGTCGACAGTCATACACAGATTTGGTAGAATGGAATACCTGAACATCCAGTTCCACTAACGAGTCCATCTCCTGTGTATCCAGTGTTGCAGGTACAAGTCGCATTAAGGGCAGGAGGGGGATTATCCGTACAGGTGGCCTGGGCGTCACACGGATTAGCCAAACAGGCATCTAGGTCTGAAAGTTGCAATTTCAAATTTCGATCTTGAACACACACACAGACGCGCGCGTGCATGAAAAGACCTAATAGTATGTAGAAATCTAACCCATAAAGGGTATTGAGTATTATTTCCTACAAAATAAAGAATTGTCATATTGGATCGATGTGATAACATAAATTGTGTAATAACAAGTACATTCGTTCGGCTATCTCTTGCATCTTTTGGGGGAAAAACAAATTGTTACCATAAACACATTATTAAGTCTATTAGTACTAGCTAAAACGACCGATACAATCTGCACGGTAGACAGAAACGTCATACCTGAACATCCAGTTCCACTAACGAGTCCATCCCCTGTATACCCGGTGTTACAGGTACAAGTCGCATCAAGGGCAGGAGGGGGATTATCCGTACAGGTGGCCTGGGCGTCACACGGATTAGCCAAACAGGCGTCTATATCTGTAGACAACATGAGATGTTATACTAGAAGAATTTGAGGAAGGATGCAAATACCCGACATTCGATCTGAATGCACATACCAGCTAAACTGATTCTGGCTTTTGAGTTAAGTTGATATAAAATGTACCTGAACATCCATTTCCGGTCACGTAGCCATCCCCTATATATCCAGTATAGCAGGTGCAAGTCGCATTAAGGGCAGGAGCCGGATTATCCGTACAAGTGGCATGAACGTCACAGGGATAAGACAGACAGGCGTCTATGTCTATAGGTGGCAAAATAAAAGGTAATACTTAAATATCCATCTACGTCAAACAAGGGTGCGGCTATTTATTTCCTCTATATCAAGCGGTACAGATACAAGCAGGGGCGGGGTGATTCAAGCATATTTAGTAGAATCACGCATTTCTGTTGAAATGTCATCGACATGACCCGGTAACAGTTTCAGACGCGGCCCTGTCCTAGACACGTTGTAAAGTTAGATAAATGATGAGATCGCTGGAAGCAACAAAATGCGAGATCGAAGAAAAACGACTCACAGCTGCTAGACAACAAAGGCGACTAACCATACAACACGCTACTCGGGATGACTGCAAGGCATACCTATCTGACAGATGAATCCAGCAGTGGCACTGCAACTCGCATCATTCCACATGGCATCAGCATCCCACAATAGGACACAATCTTCACCTGGGGAAACGTTGTTGGGTTCACCTGGGCGCCAGTTAGAATAATGAGATGGCTCCAGGGTTTGACCGTCCTCAAACACCCACTGGCCTTCACTGCTGGCATCTGTCAACCCAAGCCAGCGGTACTGGTCTCCGTTTCTCAGACCTGAGATAAAAGTGTTGGTCGCACTCTCTTTCGGCATGGCTAACAGTCCGCCGTCTTCAATACACGCCTGTCTGGCCTCTTTGTATGTCTTTTGCTCGGGGAAGTCCTTGTAGCAACGTCCGTTAAAACTCACGTAGCCTGATATTGGGCAAACTAAATATGAAGAAAATGAGAAAATATTTGGACTTTGTATTAAAAAAAAAGACATTCATATCAATTACTATAACGAGTACTTACTGAGGCAAAACAAGTGCAAGTACAGGATTTGATTATTTGGATGACATCGCATCAATTTTCGGTCGTTTCCATGATGAAAAAAGTTTTCAACCATACTGTTAATCGTACAAATGAGCTTCAAAATAAGCAAATATATGCCGTGGATTTCAAAAACAAGTATCGTAAATCGTATGCTAATCTCATAAAATATTCAAATGTCAGAAAGAAATTTGAAAGAACAAAAATGAAGAATTTCGTGTTCTGTATACTACATTCTGTGTGTTTAGTCATATGTTCAGCCACTTAGATTTCATAATGAATACAACTTTTTTTGTCAAACGTTTTTTTTTTATTCGCACGCTCACATTAGTTTTTGTGTTTCTAAGGATGTCATCCATATAATAAAATCAACATGCCCTAAAGGAAAACGCTACCGCGGGTCCCGGATGTTGAGCGATTTGCGTTTTACTTGCCTTTGGAACTGGATGGGGGGGGGGGAGGCATTACAGCTGCTCAGGTACATTCGAATTCATCTTTGACACAGAATTTGACACAGAAAGAGGGTGATTGAAACGTTTACCTTTGGGTAGCTGACAGATGAATCCCCTACATATGTCGCAGGCTCTTGGATCCCACAAAGACCCTCTCACCCAAAATGCAACACAGCCGGAACCGTTGTCCCAGTCGTTGGGTTGCCAGTTGGAGTAGTCTGATGACGTCAGGTTTTGCCCATCATCATACACCCACTGGCCGTCTCCGTTGGGGTCAGTCAGCCCAAGCCAGCGGCCACCTGTTACCTCGGGTAGACTGGCGAGAAAAGCGTTGGTCTCGCTGTCCTTCGGCATGGCTAACATCCCCCCGTCTGCCGCACAAGCCTGACGAGCCTCATCGCGCGTTTTTCGTTCTGTAAAGCTCTTGTAGCAAATTCCGTTAAAGTAAACATAGCCTGCGTTGGGGCACTCTGTGGACAAGGAACAACAAGAAAATTTCGAACTTAATGAATTTAATCTAAAACTGTAGGTTTTCATGAGCGGTGCCGGCATATCATTCTTCCGTTAACGTAAGTCCTGAGGTAGTCACAGACATCGTGCTATACACCTGGATATACCACGATAACGTCTTATTGTATATGTATGTGCAATAAAGGTCTTCATTTATTCATTGATTTTCGTGTCAAAATATTGTCTTGGATGAGGCACGTAAATACGTTTACGGTCATGCTACAATTGCATCGTGAAAAAAAACGTCGTTTCGGAATGAACGGTGCCCCTACGTCCCTTTTTACAACTTTACAATTTCATCGTAGACTTGTGCAGATTTATTTTAATTTTGATGCCATATTACCTCTGCACTTTTCCCGTGCTGCAGCGATCTGTTCCCCGGTCATGGCGTAGTTGTACAGCTGCAGACAGGCTATACGGCCCGCGAAGTACCGATCATCTCCGTCCCTTACCGCCACCCGGACAGGGTACTGACTTGCGACTTCGGCAACTCCAATGTGTGTTTCACCGACCAGTTCACCGTCGTTCCAAATCGATTCCACACCTGTGAAGCTGTCGTACGTCCCGCCCACGTAATTCCACGTGTTCTGCTGCAGCACGTCCGCTGATACCGCTGATGAAAGGAAGCCATCTCGAAAGCCATCTCTTCCCACGACGCTACAACATAACAATTCAAAATATGAATTGTTATGAATCGGCACAAATTTTAAAAAATCTATGTTAAAAACAGTGCATAGATTGTACAATATACATTTGTTGCTATTTTAACCTTCATGTACAGCGTCTCCTTGACACCATTTTTTTCTAGCTATCTTGAAAAGGATTTGTGCGGATTGTGGTCTCTTTGCCTTGATATTGATGGTATACATCCATAGAGTCATTTCACAGGAGGCGCAAGAATAGTATAACGTTAGTTCTACCTTGCCATGTGGCACGTAAAAAGACTTGCAACTCTCTAACTGCTGTATTAAACAACAAGCTTCATTCAGAAGATGTTTGTAAACAGTAGTTGTTTTGAACAGTATAGCTACACTTACAACATATACAGGGCCGATGAAGAAAGCTGCCACAAATGAACTCCCCAGGTGTTACCGCTTCCGACGAAGTTAAAGATAGGTCCATCCTCACCGGTGGGAAAAATGTGTGCCAGAATGGTGAAGGAGAATCGCACGTCCAACCTGCCATTGTTGGGGATTTCCAGGTAGGAAGTTGTAGCCCCGGAAAACAGGAAAGCACCTTCGCTGTCGCCAAAAGGACCTGGGGTTAACTGGACTCCTGTAGCTACCCCGTCATTTCCGTTTCCTGTTACGTCTGATGAGCCATACAGTGCGTTTAATGGCCACATACCTACGAGGTCAGCACCTGAAAATATAAGCGTGAACAGGTCAAATAAGAGACTAGTTTAACACTATAATAACAGGAAATTTCTCCAACAATCGTGTCTATGCTTATTCTGTGATCAACGGTGGGCAGTATTAATTCCTAAGCAAATCTGGAATCTATAGAAGGCATTTAGACAGAAAGACGAAATAAGGAGCTTACCGTAGCAGCCTAGAACCTCAAGTCTCATGCTGATGTGGGTATACCAGGACTGAACCACGACGCGTACATAACGGGTCGCAACGGGGTTATCCAGATGATTGGTGACAGGGGTGTTCCTGTCAGTGTTTCCCGCAAAGACCTGGACAATAAACGAATAATCTTAGATTATTTATGTCTTCCTTTTAGAGGGAGAATGGCCTAATATAACAACTTCCTTGTGTGTGCGTAGAACGCGAGGCGCCCAAAAGCAAGACTTCTGGTGTTCTTCATCATGAGCAATGAAACGTTTTGCTCAATTGACGAACTCCGTGAAGAAAATGCGAGGATCTTGAATACCTTGTCTGAGCCATCACTGTTCGCATAGGTCGTCCAACTGATTCCATCTGCACTGTAGTGTAGTTTGTAGGAGGTTACCCATTGCCCACTCACTGAATAAGCGCGACCTTGAATGATGGTTCCCGAGACGAGTATCATCTCTCCTAAATCCACCTAAAAGCCAGTGAAACGTAAAAAGAATAAACTTAAGTTTTGAGGATATTCGACTGATAGAAGACTAAACAATGGACACTGGTACAAAGCCACAACATTCCATGCAAAACACATCTTACATGTTTATGAAATTGAAGTGCCAAAATGCCACACGTAAAGCGGTCCAGTAATGATGTTCTACAGAATCGCTCTTAGTGGTTTAAGAAAATGGATCACTTTCCAAGAAGGCAATTATTTGATACGTCTAAGTTTCTGTCTACCTGCAACCACTGCCCTATTGAGTTGTTGCCCGCTGACCATGCACCATGCCCCTGAACCCTATTTAAGCGACCATCGCGGGGCAGGTGGTCGGAATTCCAGGTAGACGATGCCGTGATGCTGTCGTCAAGGATGGCTCCAGATTCCATTCCAAGGGGGTTCAGACAAGCTGAGAAAACACGAAAACCATCTAATCAATCCATGTTAATCTTAATGAATTTCATCAGTCGTCTGACGGATATATGCTATTAACCATGACGGTAGATGAAATGACATGGCAATGACGTTCTGGTATTGCTTCGATCAGGAGTGTTTTTCTGCATTGTATCCTACATGATTCAGTCTTTAGGCAGCTGCACGCATAAGGGTTCCGGAAAAGAGAATAATTGTAAACGTTGTAAACGTTTGCTCCTAGTAGCGCTGTGTTTCCTTTTAGTGGGTTCCGGAAAAGAGAATACAGACTATCATAATTGTAAACGTTTGCTCCTAGTAACGCTGTTTATTTTCTTGGTGGGCTCCAGATTTAAAAGAAAAACACACCATACCTATACAGGTGGGGTTGCTGTCATTCCACGTGCCGTCTGCCCGGCATGTCCGCCTGTTCCCACCTACAAGCTGGTAACCAGGGTCACAGGTGAACAGGACAGTGTTCCGGTAGGAGTTGGACCCTGTCAGCGAACCGTTTACAGGTGCTGTCAGCAGTGGGCACTGTACGGCTGAAACACAGATCAGGAGAAATACATTTGGCGCAAAGATCTTTCATTTCAAACTATTAGAAAGTTTCCAGCACATCTGCATTTTTGCGTTGGCATAAATATCATGTTCGTTTTGTGAACATTAGAAAAGGAACTTTAGGAATAGCCCCCTTCGCAGACTTGGAGCGGGACTGGCTTTTATTCTATGGGGGAGGGGCGCTGGTTGGGTAATTTAGCTTAGTTAGTTGGGAAGTTAGCCAAGGTTCTCTAATACCGGGAAAGGGATTTTGTCGATGAAGGAAATCTGCCTAGAAAAATAGTTTGTCGTAGAAGACAAACCCCCATCCACGGTATTGAGATCTCGAGACAACGACAATTGATCAGTTGAAGTGCATATATACCTTGACAGACGAATCCCCTAGAGGCGGTGCACCTCTTGTCATTCCACAACGACTCTTCCAGAAGTTCGACACAGTCTTCGCCAATGTTGTCAGGTTGACCGGGGTACCAGTTAGAATAGCCAGATGACTCCAGGATTTGGCCGTCCTCAAACACCCACTGGCCTTCATTGTTGGCATCTGTCAACCCTAGCCAGCGGAACCCGTCCTCGTTTCTCAGATTTGAGATAAAAGTGTTGGTCGCACTGTCTTTCGGCATGGCTAACAGTCCCCCATCTTCGGCACACGTTTTTTTAGCCTCGTTGTATGTCTTCTCCTCAGCAAAGTCCTTGTAGCAGCCTCCGGTAAAACTAATGTAGTCTGGTACCGGACAGACGTCTGTAGAAAACAAAACAAGAATGAATTCCGGGCTCAATGAAAGCTGTAGTATATGTAACAGGAAAGACGTTTAAAGAACACACAGAATGCCCCAGGTTACGTAATTATTTGTGATGATATAACCTTAACATAAGCAACATATGTCACAAATCGGACAGTGCAAGTTTTAGCATTAATTAGCGACCAAGGTAACTATTGTATTAGATACATGTATACACTATAAGAAATAAGGTGACATAAATGAGTTTATTGGCCCTTTTTGCGTTTCAGTGTATCACATGCGACTATTTATAATGTACCTAAAACTCATAACTAGATAACTTATGTTACAATAATAAAATGAAATTTGCCCTTACTGGAGGAGATTCCGTAGAGGTTCAGTTCTTTGAGGAATGGCTGATAGCCGGAGTGGGTCCGGGTGACCACGAACTTCCAGTACCGCGCTGTTCCCTGCTGGGAAACGGCGAACACCTGGCGATGGTCCGTTCCTGCCTGCATGTCAGTAACGGACACGACATACTCCCAGTTGTACGGACTCCCAACCTGCGACTTTTGCAACGTGAAGGCTGCAATGTCATGGGTGGTGTCACCGTAGCTGTTAACTGCGATGCTGGTAAGAGTGTAGGGCTCTGTGAGGTCCAGTACGATGTACCAATTGTTGTAGTTATAACCCGAACCATATGGATTCCAATAGGTCCCGGTGTCCCCATCCAAGGTTTTTGCGGCATCATATGTGACTCCGTTGCTGGCGTATGGTGTACCAGATGAGTCCACAACCCATGATGAATCCCGACTCAGCCATTCTTCCGCAGCTATGGAAAAGGAAATAGGATTATTAAACCGGTTCTATCGTTACAAGAAAGTTTCACGTACCACGACGATAGTCACATGTTAAAGAGTTAGTAATTGTGAAGTGTATTATGTATCAATTACACACTTTAAAGTCTTATTTGCATAGTTAATGTAGACATACAAATAATACCAATTTGACCACCTACATCTAGTTACCTATATTGTAACGGAAGTATATATCATCTACACACGGACAATAACCCACTCACAAACTAACAAATCCATCGACATAATTGATAGATTATGATATAGAACAACTAGGTTTATAAAGCATAGATCCATAACATTGTAACCTAAGTTTTTTTTACCTTGGTCAACCCGGCAGACGAATCCTCTGTTGTAGCCACACCTTGTATCCATCCAGACGAACCCATCCGACGACAACACGGCGCAGTCTTCGTCAGAATTGTTGGGTTGATCGGGGTTCCAGTTAGAGAAGCCCGATGACTCCATAGCTTGGCCGTCTTCAAACACCCACTGGCCCTCACAGCCGGTGTCAGTTAGACCAAGCCAACGCCTTCCGTCCGTCAGATCTGACAAAAAAGTGTTGGTCGCATTGTCTTTCGGCATGGCTATTACTCCTCCGTCTTCGGCACACCTCTGTCTAGCCTCACCGTTCGTCTTCTCCTGGGCGAAGTCCTTGTAGCAGACTCCGTTAAACTGGACGTAGTCTGGTATTGGACACACTACATGCAGAGAGAATATAATTAATGAAAAGTTGGGAACTCCGTATCAAATGCACTAGACATTAATTAACAAACGTTTAAGCATAGAATAACTACAATTGGCAACTTTAAGTAAACGTTAGCAACTATTAAGGACAGGTTTGTTGAAAACAAGAAATTCTTTCTCAATGAAATTTGTAACGTTATATGAATGTTTCGGCAATTCATTGGAGTTAGGATGATTGGAATACGTTGTGACTAAGGTGACTTCACTGTTGACCCTTAGATGTTGATTGACACATATTTAGGTGCAAAAGAAAACTATCATCAGTGGTAATGGTATTTCGATGGCCTGTTAAACATCATATCAACATAGACATGAGCAAACCAGAAATGACGAACGCGCGACGTTGCAACGTGTCGATTACTACTCCATATTTGTCGGACGTCTCGAGCACCAACCATTCTACAACTGCTCAAGGACATTCTACCCAAACGTTTCCTAAATGTTTATCAACTCCTTCCATATTGCCCAGATCGTTTCACGATACCCCTTTCAACCTCCCGATAGCCAACCTCATACCTAACTCCAGAGCATGGTTGGTTCACGTTCATGGTGGTCATAATGGTCTATGGAATCTACTGTGAAAATGGTTTTACCTGCACCATAGACCTCCACTTCGCACAGTGTCAGGGCATCTGTCCGATCCACCAGCTGTATGGACACGTAACGACCGAGCATCGGCGGGTAGCAGTCCACCACGATGGTCTGTCCATCGGTAGGAGTGTCCGTGTAGGTCTCCCCGCACTGGTCATTCTCGAGACCTGTATCGCTCAGGCCAACTCGCACCGCAAAGTTCTGCAGTCGCTCTCCTTCAAAAAATATCAATGAACATTCGTTGCAAGTCATGACACAATTACCATACCGTAGAACATTCGAGCAGGCTGTGACAGAACTGACAAGGACCTGAAACATGCATATGCTTCCCCGTGACAAGAAAGCTAGATTCCGTACAACATATACAAGACTATGAGTTTGCGATTCGTATCGTATGGGTGTTAACGTTATATGTCTGATTAAAAGTGCAAACGGCCTTCGAACAGAGTAGAAGATGGAGTGCACATCGTTGTTGATTGTACTTTATGTGTGTTTATGATAGAAATGCTCTATTTAGTTACATAGAAAGTAGATTCCCTCACTTTAGACATATGAATAGCAGTGACAAATTTGTTTTCCTAATGCGTTTTGACAAACCGGCTGTTTTACCATTACCAAGAAGCGAGAAGAAGCCGAACTTATGTGTTAGACTAGGTCTATGATACTATCATGTATATTCTGTCTCTGTTGTAACCTGTACTTTGCTTAAAAATGTACAATAATGGTCTTCATTCATTCAATAAACCAGCCGACCGACCGACCATGGCCAACTCACCGCAGCAGTCCGCCCGGTTCACGACACTGACCCGATGGACTGTGTAGATACTTCCCAGATCCACCTTCCACCATGGCTGATACTCTTGATTGGTGTGCGTGCATGCAAGAGAAGAACCTAAGCTTGTACTCAAAGTCAGTCCAGTGGATCCATCTACAGCCTTCTCTGGTCCCCAAGTCGAGTGAGTGGAACTCTGTGTTGCTGCCTTACCAAGGGCAACGTTAGTTTCCCCAATACCTGCTGGAAAACAACGGTGGGCGGATGTTTACTAAAATGTACTTAGAAAGATGCAAACATTGGTGTCAGCCATGAAGAATCATTTAGCACACAACGCTACTTCAAGACTGTTTGAACTATTTATTTAGATACAATTACTCATACAGAATATTCCATGTTGGTGGTTGCTTGCATATGTTTTACACTGGCTGGCCATGGATTGATTTAAGATCCATATCTACAAATTGTGATTCTTGGTATATTTTTGGTCGCATTCAGCTTAAACAATGACCGGGTGAAACGTAAGTTTTGAGAATTTTGGATCTAAATGTTTATATGAAGTGTAGCGCTATCTCAGTTTCTACAGTTTTCAATGGACATTCTTGTAACAACAGCATAATTGCATGTGACAGGTAGGTCGGCGTTGTTGCGTGTCACAGGTCTGGCTATATAGCTATTTCTATTAATTTCGAATGTGAAATATCGTCCTTGCTCACTTGTTTCAGAGACGTTAAAAACTCCGCCTGTTATTGCTTTGTTCTGTAATAAGAAAGTAAGTAACAAACTTAACCATGATTTTCATGGCAGTTTCTTAGAGGGGGGGGAAGTTGTGACATCCTTGGCTGTATACGGTTCCTTATATCACTCTTTGTCATAAGTGCATGAATGCGCGACGACATGTCTGTTGTCGGCAAGCAATTATAGTGTAGATTCTACAAGGGTGTAAAAACCTACACGATAAATAATAGATGAAGAAGGGAGAGGCTATCATGATGGTGGGATGAAAGAAGATCATAAAGACGCCCGTGTGAGCCATACAAAATGCCGGCATGCAAATATGAAAAAATTATAAGATACGAAGTGTTATATTGTGTCATTTTCTGCGGTTTTAGCGTAAGAAGTCTATCAATGACTACCCAGGGCCATACCCACCATCGTTTAACCAAGTTTTGTCTGCTTTGGGTTGCAATAAGCAGTCCACCCCATTATATTAACGTGTGTCATGGAAGGACTAGCGGGGTATAGAGAATGTTGAAACTCGTATATGCTTATGATGATATTCAATCAATATAAACTGATCGTTTAACCAACACACGCACACACACTGATGCAGATGCACACACACACGCGCATAACAGTTATAACAAGTGACCGTAGGTAATACACTTTGTGACGTAATTATAGTATGTAAGCTGTGTTGTTTTCAGTGGTGTGTGACAATGTGTTTATTATTTATCAACAACCATACTGTTACATTCCTCTGAAAAAACAACCATTGGACCGCGGCATCAGATGTTGCCGTACATTTACCATTGATATCTGATAATTATTATACTCAAAGTAGAACCAAATTTGTCAGGAATACCAGAAACAATTGGTTGTTCCACGATGTCAGCTGTTGTCGTTACACAACGAACGAACATTTGTTCAATCACCGTCTGTAATTTCCGCCGCGTCAGTTATAACGGATGATATTGACAGTCCCAAACATCGAATACGAACATCGAATGAACAAAAAGTGACGAAACGAAACCCAAATGATCCAAATTACAGAGAATATATCGGCGATTTGGTAAACACTTCACAACACTTTGTCGACGGAGGTTACCCTCCAGTCACAAAGTAATAATACAGATACACACATATAAAGTAACCCACAATCCATTTGCATTAACACAATAGCACACGAAAACCACACATAAACTCACATCACACAAACACAAAACGCACACACACAAAAACACAAACATACAAGTACACACAAACACTAAAAACAAACACGCACAGAAAAGCGTAGTCCTGCTACTTACCACTTCCATTTGTAATTGTGAATGCGCCCACTATTATGAAGGCAAACTTGTATCGGTCTAATGTCCCAGCCATCTTGGGTTGTAGCACCTCTGATCTACTGTTATTCGTGTGTTCCCCACGTACTATCCTGGTGAGACCATCCAGTCTGTCATGGTACGACAGGCCGTACCCTGGTCTCCTCTCAGCCGGTACCTCCTTTGGACCTTTGCTTCTGTCAGGTCTGGTCAAAGCATGCAGATACCCGCATAAGGGACCCTGACGTACATGTATGTATCTTATGTCGTCAGTGCAAAAGGACAAAAGATATACGTTCACTCCTATTGTAAGCTGACAGGGCGTAAAAAAGCTCTACCTCGTACACAATGCTGGCTCCCAAGGGAACACAATATCGTTTGTATCTTCCTGGCAACTACGTCAACACTTTTATCATGTTTTCCTATGTTCATTTTGTTTTGCAAAGGGATCCAAGCACAACGCAGTATAGTCCAAGTTAACAGTACATTATGAAGATCCCTATTTGCGTTTTTAATAAGTTTTGCATATATCCGTAGTCAAACCATTAGTGTTTTCATGTCATCGGCAAATATGTGAGCAAAATGATGGCGAACACGTTCACAACACTCCCAGGCCATCCTGTCTCGTCTATGGGCTCTATCTGTATATCTAATGGCTTGTTTAATAGTTTCGCATGACTGATTCACAACAGCCCGATTCAGCGAAAATTTAGCCTATGGTACTCTTAGAATTATTGACAGGGTACAAGACACCACAAAACAGGAAAACTGCACATTTGAATACCGTAAAGGGTAACATGATCGACCAGATAACAGTAGTAGCAAAAAAATTTAAATTTTGGGTAGCTTTTGTGTGTGTATTTGTGTGTGTGTTTGTGTGTGTGTGTGTGTGTGTGTGTGTGTGTGTGTGTGTGTGTGTGTGTTTGTAGAAGACCAGCCGCTGATAACTCGAGAACATCTTGGTGGTTGGTATTGATATTTGGTATGCTGGTAAGTCTTGATGAAATCTGGAAACGATCAGTTTTGGGGCGCTCTGTCACGAAACATTTTCACTCATGAAAAAAAAGGACACTACAGACAATTTTAATATATTGAATTAAGGTGAGTACAAGTGTACATATAGTTTTTCATACTCATGAAATACTCATGAATCATATCATTATGATCACATAGATCCAATTCAAGAAATCCGTTGACCATGCTTAATTAATTTATTCATCAGGGTCAATTCAGCCATATATGGCGACAAATACGAAACATCAAATTTTAGTTGAAAGTAAAGAAAGACTTACATATAAATACTTTTTGTGAATCTGAAAACAAAGTCTGTTTCTTCTTGGAAACATTGTAGATAACTTCCGTGATAAAAAGCCAATTCTTCTTATAATGCCCGTACGAACTTTCTACTTTGTCAATATGTTCACTTAAATCTAACCATCTTGACCTTTCCTCTTGATATATTGTCTTGCGAGCTCCGAACTTTTTCAGTTGCCGCATAGACGGTGACAGTTTTGCACATAAACACATATTACTAGTATGTTTTCATTCTGAATGCAAGTCTAATATCCAAGTCAAATTTCCAGCAATATGCTTATTGTAAGCATCTTTCACCCTAGATAGTGTATAAGGAATCCGGCTACAAAGATAGTAAAACTAATTGGGAACAGGATTCTGGAGAAGAAGTCGATCCTATTGGCGACAGCTTCGGGAGACGATGCTTCTTTATCATCAGCCCAAGCTGTGGATGGTTCCGGGTTCGGCCCAACTTGTGTTCTATGGCCCTGAAAGAAGGAAAGCTGTATATGGGGGAAGGAAAACAGTACGTAAAATCATCACGTACGATCAGCGAGGCGTGTTCTTTGTTAAGATGGTAACTCGCTGCATTTGGGGTACCATTGCGGCACTGTGGGGATCGGTCACAGCGGCACTGTTATGTTTTTTGGCCGATTTTTTAAACATAATCTAGATATTGCGTAATACGTAAAAGTATGACTTATATAATTAGAAGATAACAAAATACACAAACGTTAGAAAACTCGTTCTTTATCTCTGAAATTCGTTGAGTAATCTTTCGAACCCCTCAGTGCCGCAACAGTGCCCCAAGTGCAGTGAGACACGATGTACTAGAAAAACACGGTAAGTTCCGCCTACAGATGTTTTTTAGAAGAAAGAAGAAGCATTGCTACACGTAGATATGTGAAAAAGAGCTAAGGGCAGAGATATTACAATGGTTAAGCATACCATGTTCAAAATTGTCAAAAACGAAACGATCTTTATGAAAACCTCTGTGTACCAATCCAGTGTGTCCCACCACCAATTAACTCACCGTGAATGCATTCCCACAGAGTATGGCGTTGACGGCAACTGTTTCCAACAGAGCTAAACCGACGGTGATGATACCTCCGCACATCCAGACATCTTCTGCCCTGACAGCTGTAATCTGCAAAAAAACGTATTGTAATAGTAAACAAATACCCAACACACTTGATGTACAAATAGGTGCAGGACATCATTAATCTTCCAGCAGATCCTACGGTAGCATATCAAGATAGTATTTAAAGCTGCCAGAGGAGTGAAGCCGGCCTAGGAGTATATGCAGTGGCTGATGACTCCCGTTGGCGAGCTACACTCCTTAGCCAGCTTTGATACTAGTATCTTATGCCACTGGTAAATCTGCCTGCAGATTAGGACATTATCGCAATACGGCAATGACTTCATTCAAGGGATGGTTTGTTGGTAGTGTTAAGTAATTGTTTAGGAATGATTCCAACAACATTTACCCCGTGCTCCATACGATTGTTGGCCATCGCAGTGATGAGGGCAAGGAAGACCGTGACACACAGCTGGACTCTAGCCGTGACGTCACGTGGATGGAGCCAGAAGGAGATCCAGGAACAGCCCACAATGACGACACTAGGGACGAAGGTACGGAACACGTGACTCCATCTCCGACGGGAGAAGCTCAATTGGACCTCAAGTGTGGACATTCCTGTTATAATATTAATGATAATAATAATAATATGGTTAAGTAGGAATGTACTAAAGTGAGTCTTTTGAGAATGTGTACATCAATTCTAACATTCTAAAAATCGTTGTTGAACTTGGTTTGTAGATAAAATGCCAGCTGCATGAACTGTTGTCTTTACCGATTTGATGGGGTATTACTGAATGCATTTTGATGCGCGTGGGGCTAATGGGCACTTTATCGCATAATATGAAGGTATAGATTTGTCACTCCCTACAATTAATATATATCTGAAAATAACACTCCCTTCAGCCCCTTTAAAGAACGTTTTGCAACAAGCCATTATTATTGATACAGTAAAGTCAAGATGGACGAATTCATGCAAAAAAAATATGACAATAACGAAGTCACCAAGTAATCTGAATGTATCAAACAGATTTACGTATATATATATAATACATTCTTACCCGATGATGTGTTGGAACACTGGTCAGCAGCGCTCATGTAGCTGCATGTTCCCACGAAGTGTTTGCACCCGTAACATTCGTCACTTTCGTCACTACAGCCTTTCATCAGCGGACAGTCGTTTGCAGGGAAGGTGCAGCTGGCTTCAAACATGACACAATCTGTATATGTTGAAGAGAAAATCAATGAAACTTCACACATGTAGTTTAATGTATAGAACTGTGACAATACAGGGCAAACTCGTTGTCACAACTTAGCGTACATGACATATTGTACATTACCTGTGTGCTGATCGAGTGGAGCAATCTTTGAGATGAGTTTCAGTCCTGTCATGTCGAACTGTGACGTCACTGCGGTCATGTCCACCTCGATAGGTTGCGCGTCGTAAGACTTCGATGGCTGACGGAAGGGGAAGACAACTCCGCCGTCTGGATAGAAGAAAGTGAGAAAAATTAGGAAAGGCAATTTCTCTCAGCTTTCTTCCTTACCCCTTTGACAATTTGGCAGACCTCGGAAACATCTCTTTAAAAAATTCATATGCGCCGTGATTTTGGAAAAAAAAAGACAACTGTATCAAACTTAGGCTATACAAAATTGGTAGTAGCCAGGCGGAGATAAAAATCACCAACATGTTTTTTTACATACCCGCGCTTTCTCAAAAAGAATTCAAAAGAAGGCCTAAAGCTGATGGATTTTCAAGTTAATAAAGACAAGGAAGAAATTACTTACATCCATTGAGCTCAATTCTGCATTGGTAGTCGTCAAATGGGTATTTTTCCAGATTTGTTGGACAAATCAGGTCTAGCTTTCTCCTGTAACAAGAAAAAAATTCAAGTCTTTTAAACATGATCTTAACCTAAATGTCAACATTAAACTATACTGAAACTATAAATGATTTTCCACAAATATATATAGACCAATAACTATGTATACTTACGTAAGTTTATAGAACATGATCCCTTGTCGCTGAAGCCACATATCTATTTTGCTGTTGTCTTTCCCATCATCGTTGATGTGTGCGACCCTCCTCGCAGTTGCTCCGAATGCCAGTGGAGGCACCCACAGGAGGGCACTGGAGACCGGGGTCACATGACTTGTCAGCTCTGCGAGCCGATTGTCAACCCAAGCCATGGAGTATTCAATCGTCACCGTCGTATTCTGGAGGGGGTCACACAGATTACATGTCAATATATTCAGGGCTCTGTATGACACATTTGCACCATGAGGTTTTGGGGGAGCGTGCGTGTGTTACCAAGGATAACAATGGATTGTGTTGATATATGGCATGCGGTCAAGTATTGATGAGATCTCGACATAATTTGATTTGGGGGTTTCCTAGCAATGTTTATAGCATTGCAGCGGAACGTATGGTTTTGGTCTCGTGTACTGGACAAGATATGTGGTCACGATTTTTGGTTGGTACATGTCTCTTGCGATCGTAAAGAAGTGACTTAAATTTTCTAACAGCTTTTTCTAGAACTGCAGTGGGGAGGGGGGTCAGTTGCAAACTTTGAAACTCGATAAGTAAAGAAAGGATTGGTAGAAAGTTGTATTATTTCGTTTGATAAATGATAGAAACTTTATGCTCGCAACATCTGTAAATTGGCAAAGAGAAAAACTGTTGAAAATAGATAATGAACTAATTTTCATAATTGACGATAAAAGAATACAATAACAAGGATATTTGAAAATGTATGACTTCAATAGAGGACATCAATTATACTAATAAGAGATTTCTTTGCAAATCATTGGTCAGCAATGTAATTAGACAAAGTTACTTCGCGGAAACATGAGGTTGTGGAGCATAAAAAACACTTCAACATTCCTGTCACAGAAATAATAAAGACCATAAGCTCACCGAGCCTGCTTCAGAAAGCGGTCCGACTTCAAGAACTGCCACGGTGTAAATCACCTCGACATTACCATCTGTTGTGGCAAAGAAAAAAATGATACTGATGAACACATAAATCGCAACATTCTTTATCTCATAGAAATGTTGAAATGTCATAGTTAAAATTATAGAGAAGTGGTCATGGAAACAACTCATTGAAAAGAAGTACCATTCACTCCTTCTTTTTTCTTACAAATCATCGTAATAAAACACTGTGACAGTAGAATGCCAAGAAATGTAACAAATAAGTGAGCGTCTAATACCTCTCGTTGGCGGGCGGGTTTCTTTTTTATAATCCTGTGGAACGGCCTTCCCTGTCCTCCACTTTTCCCAGTCCGCCATGGTAGCGCTGTCATTCGTGGCAAATACCTCCAGGCTTTCATGAACACCTTGCAGTACCTGGTACATCAGGCTAGGTGGCGCAGTTGTTACTGTAAGGGCCAGATTCATTTTGGGCTGTTAGTCGTCGGAAAGTTGGGGGAAAACTTGTTGTCTGCGGACTAGCTCAAAGTTAGTGCCAGGGCCATACATGTGTTCATCTTGCCAAATGCAAATCTTGCATTATTCTGTTTATACAAGAAGGTGAGACAACCATTTCGCGAATAGATTTCATCTCAGGTTTAAGACATACAAGCAGAATAGCGGCAAAGCTTAAGTAAAGCAACATATTAAGGAAACAACATCTAAATTTAATGCACTCTCAATATCACAATATACTAATGGCATAGCTATTTACAGGTACAAGAAACCCCTATTGATATGAAGCATAAAGAACGATTAAAGCGTTAAAAAAATGATAAAGAAACAAAGAAACAAATGAATTTAAATGAAAGCGAAGTGTTAATCATATTTAGGCAAATATGAAAAATGTATAATTTGTCTAGCAATTGGATTAACCCTTCGTATGGATTTGCCTTAGGGTATTAGACAATACCTGAACACCCAGTTCCATTAATAAGACCATCTCCTGTAAACCATAGGCTGCAGGTACAAGTCGCATTAAGGGCAGGAGGGGGATTATCCGTACAGGTGGCCTGGGCGTCACATGGGTTAGTCATACAGGCATCAATGTCTGTGGACAAAGCAAGGGAATGGGTGTTAGACAGGTATGTACATGCACGGGTTTTTAAAAAAATATGAATACCAAAGATTTTGCTTCCATATATTGTGCCGTGGCTTTTGCAAGAATGTGATACCTGAACATCCGGTTCCGTTCACAAGGCCATCCCCTGTATATCCAGTGTTACAGGTACAAGTCGCATCAAGGGCAGGGGGGGGATTATCCGTACAGGTGGCCTGGGCGTCACACGGATTGTCCAAACAGGCATCTGTATCTATTGTACGAATGTAAGATAGCACAAAAATGAATAATGAACGACAATGAATGTAGAACTTTGTGTGCAGGCAAAACTTTGTGTGCCATCGGGTTGCGGATTCCAGTGCCAGTACGGGCGACGCGACGGGTCTGTACAGCATGAACGTTTTCGGAAATACGTGGCGGACGTGGCCGCCCCAAGACACGTACTGACAAATTGCACGTACGGTGAGTTGTGCCCTTAGCGTTAACGTATGCGTGAACGATAACCTCAAAGATGAAACTAATCAATGTTACCTGAACATCCAGTTCCACTAACGAGTCCATCTCCTGTATATCCGGTGTTGCAGGTACAAGTCGCATCAAGGGCAGGAGGGGGATTATCCGTACAGGTG
Organism: Branchiostoma floridae x Branchiostoma belcheri; assembly: GCA_019207045.1. Lineage (NCBI taxonomy): Eukaryota > Metazoa > Chordata > Leptocardii > Amphioxiformes > Branchiostomatidae > Branchiostoma > Branchiostoma floridae x Branchiostoma belcheri. Next base: position 23,678,657 of record CM033025.1, on the reverse strand, counting down.
GCCTGGGCGTCACACGGATTAGCCTGGCAGGAATCTATGTCTGTATATGAGTATATGGTAATACCAAATGCTAATTTTTTAGCACACACAAACAATATAGAAAAGAAGAAAACAACAATAGATGTTGTTCTTTCATCTTTCAAAGAAGACTCTTTGCCAAGAGCGATACAATGCTCAAACAAGCTAGCTTAAAAGTCAATGATAATGTTGAAGAAGAAATATTTTACCTGAACATCCAGTTCCACTAGCGAGTCCATCTCCTGTATATCCAATGTTGCAGGCACAAGTCGCATTAAGGGCAGGAGGGGGATTATCCGTACAGGTGGCCTGGACGTCACACGGATTAGTCGAGCAAGCATCTAGGTCTGTAGATGACAGCAAGGGAATGTGGTGTCAGAAAGGCATCTAAGGTTGTTTTTTAATGCATGTGCATGCAGAAAATGTGCCTCAACGTTCATCGTACTGTAGTCGGCTTTTGGAATATTATAATACCTGCACATCCAGTTCCGCACACAAACTCACACGGATATGCACACGCGCACAGACACACACACACACACAAACACATAGGCAACATTGCATGATCAAGCAACCAACCTGATACATCTTTTTCACCAAAAAGCGGTGGTAACATTGAACTGGTTGTAAACAAAAACTAATACGAAATTAATTCAAAATCAATTTGTAAAGGCCATCTCCTGAACAGTTAGGGGAAACTAATACCTGAACATCCAGTTCCACTAACAAGTCGATCTCCTATATATCCAGGCCATCTACTGTATAGTTTGAGAAAACTGATACCTGAACATCCAGTTCCACTGGTAAAACCGTCTCCTGCATATCCAGTGTTGCAGGCACAAGTCGCATCAAGAGCAGGAGGAGGATTATCCGTACAGGTGGCCTGGGTGTCACACGGATTGTCCAAACAGGCATCTGTATCTATTGTACGAATGTAAAATACCACAAAAATGAATAATGAACCACATTAAATGTAGACAAGTGGCATGGATTAGCCAAACAGGCATCTGTGTCTGTAGATAACAACGAGGGAAAGTGGTTGTAGAAAAGGAGCTACAGACTACTACGGCAAAGATGTGAATACGCAATAGTATGCATGCGAGCCCCAAAATGGATTGTACTCAAGGCGGCTTTTGGACGAATGTAATACCTGCACATCCAGTTCCACTAGCGAGTCCATCTCCTGTATATCCAGTGTTGCAGGTACAAGTCGCATCAAGGGCAGGAGGGGGATTATCCGTACAGGTGGCCTGGGTGTCACACGGATTAGCCGAGCAGGCGTCTACGTCTGAAGATGTCAGCGAGGGAATATGGATTTAGAAAAGTAGGTACGAAAAGTTTAAAAGAAGATGTGACGTGAATAACCAATAGTATGCATGAACACAACGCTCCCCAAAATGCCTGTACTCTAGACAGCTTTTGGAAGAATTTAATACCTGAACATCCAGTTCCACTAACGAACCCATCTCCTGTATATCCTGTGTTACAGGTACAAGTCGCATTAAGGGCAGGAGGGGGATTATCCGTACAGGTGGCCTGGGTGTCACAGGGATTAGCCAAGCAGGCGTCTATGTCTGTATATGAGTATATGGCAATACCAAATACTAATTTTGAGCACACACGAAAACTATAAAAAAGAAGAAAACAATAAAAGAGGTTGTTATTTCAAAGAAGACTCTTTGTCAAGAGCGATACAATGCTCAAAAAAGGTAGCTTAAAAGTCCATGATAATGTTGAAGAAGAAATATTTTACCTGCACATCCAGTTCCACTAGCAAGTCCATCTCCAGTATATCCAGTGTTGCAGGTACAAGTCGCATCAAGGGCAGGAGGGGGATTATCCGTACAGATGGCCTGGGCGTCACACGGATTAGCAGAGCAGGAATCCGTGTCTGAGATTGAAAACCAAAATTTTATCATAAAACACATTAAATTTTTTTTCATGAAACACTAGCTAATACACTTGACTGATCAAATCTGTACGTTATAGACAGAAACGTCATACCTGCACATCCAGTTCCACTAGCGAGTCCATCTCCTGTATATCCTGTGTTGCAGGTACAAGTCGCATTAAAGGCAGGAGGGGGATTATCCGTACAGGTGGCTTGGGTGTGGCATGGATTAGCCAAACAGGCATCTGTGTCTGTAGATAACAACGAGGGAAAGTGGTTGTAGAAAAGTAGCTACAGACTACTACGGCAAAGATGTGAATACGCAATAGTATGCATGCGAGCCCCAAAATGGATTGTATTCAAGGCGGCTTTTGGACGAATGTAATACCTGCACATCCAGTTCCACTAGCGAGTCCATCTCCTGTATATCCAGTGTTGCAGGTACAAGTCGCATCAAGGGCAGGAGGAGGATTATCCGTACAGGTGGCCTGGGCGTTACACGGATTAGCCGAGCAGGCATCTAGGTCTGAAAGTTTCAATATCAAATGAATATTTTAGCACACATGCACACACACACACACACGAGCGTGTACACGCGCATACACACAAACTCACACCTTAATGCACACGCGCACAGACATCTAGTTCCACTAACGAGTCCATCTCCTATATATCCAGGCCATCTCCTGTATAGTTTGAGAAAACTGATACCTGAACATCCAGTTCCACTGGTAAAACCGTCCCCTGTATACCCAGTGTTGCAGGTACAAGTCGCATCAAGGGCAGGAGGGGGATTATCCGTACAGGTGGCCTGGGCGTCACATGGATTAGCCGAGCAAACATCTAGGTCTGTAGATGACAGTGATTGAATGTGGTGTCAGAAAGGCATCTAAGGTTGCTTTTTTATGCATGTGCTTGACGGAAATGTGCCTCAACGTTCATCACACTGTAGACCACGGCTTTTGGAATATTATAATCTAGCAGGCATCTAGGTCTGAAAGTTTCAATATCAAATGAATATTTTAGCACACGCGCATACACACAAACTCACACCTTAATGCACGCGCGCACAGACAAACACATACACACACACACACACACTCACACACGAATACACGCATACACACACACAGACACCATTCTATGATCAAGCAAACCAACCTGATAGTGATACATCTTTTTCACAAAAAAGCGGTGGTAACACTGAACAAGTAAACAAGAACTAATGCGAAGTTAATTTGAAATCAATTTGTAAAGGTCATCTCCTGTACAGTAAGGGGATCGAAACTAATACCTGAACATCTAGTTCCACTAACGAGTTCATCTCCTATATATCCAGGCCATCTCCTGTATAGTTTGAGAAAACTGATACCTGAACATCCAGTTCCACTGGTAAAACCGTCCCCTGTATATCCTGTGTTACAGGTACAAGTCGCATTAATGGCAGGAGGGGGATTATCCGTACAGGTGGCCTGGATGTCACACGGATTAAGGGCGCAGGCATCCCTGTCTGAGATGGTCAAACCAAACTGTTACCAAAATATTCTAGATATTAATAGAATTAAATAATCTAAGTACAGTACTAGTGAAAATCTATCTGCAAGCTATGTAATACCTGAACATCCAGTTCCACTAGCGAGTCCATCTCCAATATATCCAGTGTTGCAGGTACATGTCGCATCAAGGGCAGGAGGGGGATTATCCGTACAGCTGGCCTGGGCGTCACATAGATTAGCCGAGCAGGCATCCATGTCTGAAGATGGCAGCGATGGAATATGGATTTAGAAAAGTAGGTACAAAAAGTTTAAAAGAAGATGTGACGTGAATAACCAATAGTATGCATGAACACAACGCTCCCCAAAATGCTTGTACTCTGGGCGGCTTTTGGAAAAATGTAATACCTGAACATCCAGTTCCACTAACAAGTCCATCTCCTGTATATCCAGTGTTGCAGGTACAAGTCGCATTAAGGGCAGGAGGGGGATTATCCGTACAGGTGGCCTGGGTGTGGCATGGATTGGGCGAGCATGCATCTAGGTCTGAAAGTTTCAATATCAAATAAATATTTTAGCACATACGCACACACACACACACAAGCGCGTACACGCGCATACACACAAACTCACACCTTAATGCACACGCGCACAGACAAACACAGACAAACACACACACACACACACACTCACACACGCATACACACACACAAACACACAGACACCATTCTATGATCAAGCAAACCAACCTACATCTTTTTCACCCAAATCGGTGGTAACATTGAACTGGTAGTAAACAAGAACTAATGCGAACTTAATTCAAAATCAATTTGTAAAGGTCATCTCCTGTACAGTTAGGGGAAACTAATACCTGAACATCCAGTTCCACTGGTAAAACCGTCCCCTGTATATCCTGTGTTGCAGGTACAAGTCGAATCAAGGGCAGGAGGAGGATTATCCGTACAGGTGGCCTGGGCGTCACACGGATTAAGGGAGCAGGCATCCGTGTCTGAGATGGTCAAACCAAACTGTTACCATAATATTCCAGATATTGATAGAATTAAATAATATAAGTACAGTACTAGTCAAACCCTATCTGCAAGCTATGTAAAACGTAATACCTGCACATCCGGTTCCACTAACGAGTCCATCTCCTGTATATCCGGTGTTGCAGGTACAAGTCGCATCAAGGGCAGGAGGGGGATTATCCGTACAGGTGGCCTGGGTGTGGCATGGATTGGCCAAACAGGCATCCGTGTCTGCAGATAACAACGAGGGAAAGTGGTTGTAGAAAAGTAGCTACAGACTTCTACGCCAAAGATGTGAATACGCAATAGTATGCATGCGAGCCCCAAAATGGATTGTACTCTAGGCTGCTTTTGGAAGAATGTAATACCTGAACATCCAGTTCCACTAACGAGACCATCCCCTGTATATCCAGTGTTGCAGGTACAAGTTGCATCAAGGGCAGGAGGGGGATTATCCTTACAGGTGGCCTGGGCGTCACACGGATTAGCCGAGCAGGCATCCGTGTCTGAGTTGGAAAACCAAATTGTTATCATAAAACACATTGAATCTTTTATCATAAAACACTAGCTAATACACTTGACTGATCAAACCTGCACGCAATAGACAGAAACGTCATACCTGAACACCCAGTTCCACTAGCGAGTCCATCTCCTGTATATCCAGTGTTACAGGTACAAGTCGCATCAAGGGCAGGAGGGGGATTATCCGTACAGGTGGCCTGGGCGTCACACGGATTAGCTTGGCAGGCGTCTATATCTGAAAGTGTTAATATCAAATGAATATTTTAGCACAGACGCACACACAACCACACGAGCACGTACACGCGCATGTATACACGCGAACTCACACGGATATACACACGCGCATAGACATACACACACACACACACATGCGCGCACAGACATACACACACACACAAACACACAGACACCATTCCATGATCAAGCAAACCAACCTGATACATCTTTTTCACCAAAAAGTGGTGGTAACATTGAACTGGTTGTGAACAAAAACTAATACTAATTTGATTCGGAATCAATTTGTAAAGGCCATCTCCTGTACAGTTAGGGGAAACTAATACCTGGCCATATCCCGTATATTTTGAGAAAACTGATACCTGAACATCCAGTCCCACTGGTAAAACCGTCCCCTGTATATCCAGTGCTGCAGGTACAAGTTGCATCAAGGGCAGGAGGAGGATTATCCGTACAGGTGGCCTGGGCGTGACATTGATCAGCCAAACAGGCATCTGTGGAAATGGTAGCATCAAATTGAATTTTCAGAGTTCTTTATAGACAAATAGAGTTAATTCCAGTTGTGGCGGCCATGTTGGATTTCCGGGGTCATCCGGGGTCATGGCACCAGAACGAGACTGCAGGTGGTACCAGCTGGGCATTCTACTATATAGGCTGTATTGCAGACATAAGTATGCCATCTTCGGGAGTGCATTTCACCCCTCTAATGTTAACAACTGCACAATACATGCCTGTTATATATAGAAAATATTGTTTGGGACATTTGAATTTGATTTTGGTGATATTCTTTAATCAATTTTTCACATTTTTTATGGGTGACCTGAGAACAATTAGTGTCAGTGTTTATATCCTCCATGAGTGCTTTGTATTGGTAACTGTGATATAGTAGGTTTACTATTGGGATTAAACCCTACAAATACACAAAATATGGGGATGACATCTTTGCGGGTAGAAATTTAGAAGACATTTGGCAGTTGTTCTGATGATGTATTGATGCCAAGATCCGTTCTGCAAACTACGCTCTATGGGAATGTCATGCCGGGTGTGCTCCTTTACTTTCTTCCCAAATCATGTTTTCATTGTTTTATTCTAGTTTAAACAACATAACCCTACACAACAAAGTCCACATGTTGGGTCCATAAAATTGTGGGATGAAATGTAGCAGATTTTTTTCTGTTAGGGATTTTTCAATGCCAATGTGGAGAAAAACGTAAATTTTATCGTCAGTGGAAGAGGTAAATTGGTGATAGAACTTAGTAATACGTAGTTTTATGAACAGATGTTCGCAGCGTCTGTGAAAATTCTGTCACATTTCCACCCACACTGATCTGAAACTGGCATGAAGTCCGGTTTTTAGAGTAATGTGAGGGTCGACTCTAGCCTGAGTATCATCCTAGTTGGTTACGGAGGCTCTCATACTCACCCCTCTGGTTTGTGAGGGGTGAGTATGGGAGCCCGGTAAGCTACCTAGGATGACACTCAGGCTACAATCCCTCCTCCGCTGGCACTTATAATCAAAGTTATGTTTTTTTTCCACCTTGGCATTGAAAAAAATGCAAAAACAACAGTAAACAATCTGCTACATTTCATCCCACAATGTTATACAACATGTGGACATTTTTCTTACGGGGTATGTTGTTTAAACTAAAATAAAACAATAAAAACACTGTCAGATAGATTGGGAAACAAGTAAAGGAGCACACCCGGTACATACACTGCCTTCCCCATTGAGTGCCGCAGGATTTTCCCATAGAGCGTAGTTTGCAGAACGGTTCTTGGCATCTAGAAATCATCAGAATAACAGCCAAATGTCTTCTAAATTTCTACCAAAAGGTTTGTCACCCCGATATTTCCATGTTTTTGTAGGTTTTAATCACAGATACCGATACACAGCACACATGGAGGATATAAACACTGACATTAATTGTTCTCAGGTCACCCGTCAAAAAATGTGAAAAATTAATAAAAAATATCACCAAAATCAAGTTCAAATTTCCAAAACAGTATTTTCTATAGATAACAGGCATATATTGTGCAGTTGTTAACCTTAGAGGGGTGAAATGCACTCCCGAAGATGGCATACTTATGTCTGCAATACAGCCTATATAGTAGAATGCCCAGCTGGTACCACCTGCAGTCTCGTTCTGGTGCCATGACCCCGGATGACCCCAGAAATCCAACATGGCCGCCACAACTGGAATTAACTCTATTAAAAAGGTCGAATCAGTTGAACAGATGATAACTAAGGTCAACCAAAAGTAAGTAGCCATATTGATAGGTTTTTGTAGTTTGTCAATTGAGTAACTAAACAAGATGTCAACGGTGAGATGATAAGTTTTGGAATTTGATGATTCTTTGTCATGACGAGTCTATCTAAGAGCATTTAAGTTTAAAGGTTCACAATGATTGTTGAAGTATATGGAGTTTGAATGATATAAAACATGCTCTACGCCTAGGATTCTACTTCTGGTATCTAAAATTCCATTGCATCATGAATGACCATGCGCATTTCTTTCAAGCCACACAGTACTGAACGGAAGGTGTGCATGTTTGTTTCTATGGATGTATGCTTGTTATGAGCATAAAGAAAAAAAGCTGGGGATGGATCATTATGATAATTTGTAGGTCGGTTGGAGTCGGCAAAACAAAGGTGATGGTCGACGATGGGCATCTTGGTGACTTTCTAGTGTACTTCAGTGGAACTGTACCGGCTACGGGACTGATGAGGTGAGGCGAGGTGAGGTGAGGTGAGGTGAGGTGAGGTGAGGTGGGGCAGCGGAACTTAAGAACAGCGGAAGTTTGAAGTCTCAATTTCTAGAAGTATTATAGCCGTGTTTCTTAAGAGCTTTATTTGCATAATTGAGTAGACAAAATACTGGAAAAGCCTTCGTTTGCTATGATAGGACTTCCATACTTTTGCAAACTTGTGTTATTTGGGTAGAAAATTTCACTAACTGATACAATATATGCAAATAAGAACCTGATCTGTATCACCTTTTATGATGCATCGTTCGTAATGATTATGCATTTGGTTATTCTGGCTGTTCATGTTGTCATACGTCGTGGTGTGGTATTATTTACCGACTCTTTGTAACTAATATTCACAGTGATTAGACCCCAGCTCCCCATCACTATTGTGTAAAAGACCCTGGATGAATAATAGATTAAGAATAATAGGCATTTGCTACAGGTAATTACGCCGATTATGCATATCAATGGCGAGAGCCCTTACCATGGATTATCCAAACAGTTCTATATGGATAGACTTTAAAAATAATGGAACTCCAACTTTTACGTTGCGAATTCCTGTTACGAATGTAGTCTTTTGATACACTGTACTCTGTGATTTAATTTGTAATACCAGATTTGTAGTCCTATATTATCAAATGTAGCAGCAGTTTGCTGGATTGTTGTTCTTTTCTCGCCCTCCCACACTATGGGGTCTCCAGGGAATGTCAGCCATAATACATGTATTAAGGCAGTGTGGCCTGACATGTCTCAACGGTTAAACAGCTATTGAAAGCGAAAATGTAACTCGTATCACCTGTCTCGCAGATGAATCCAAATGTGCCTGAGCATTTATAATCCCTCCATCCTCTTCCCAACGAAATACGAACGCAATCCGCTCCAGGTCCGGGAGCATCATTTGGCTCACCATCATCAAGCACCCAATTGTGAAAAGCATCAAGAGGACTTTCGTCATCCCAGACAAACGTGTTTTCCTGGTGTATGTCCGTTAAACCAATCCACGCATCTGATCCTACTCCATTCATTAGACTGGATAAGAAGTCATTTGTGGCTTGATCTTTAGAGAACGCCAGATGAGCTCCAAGATTACCACAGAATCCCTTAGCCTCCGCGTACGTTTTAAGGCTAGTATAAAACTGGAAACAGTGGCCATTGTGTCTTGCCCAATTACACATTGCTGAAAAACAAAACGTACAGATCTGATACATGTGCATATCACAACTATTTTTTTAGAAGATTCAATTGAAGAACATCATGTTAAAGCGTTCCATTTCCATAAAACTGTGAATTCTTATACTCCTGTTTGAAGACATTATTGATAAATGTTATAATAGCATAGCAATAATAGCTTTATATATTTGACCATTTTGTAAACGAAATACGAACTAGTAGTTTAGCATGGCATTAGCCTCTTGTCTCTTCCACTCACACTGTAACGATCCTTTACAGAAACGCTTCATGTAACTACTGCATTTAGCCCATATGGACAAGAACGTGCAAAAAAAAGATATGATACTCGCGGCATATACTTACGGAATTTTAGTGGTCCTTGCAAACAATGCGATACACGCACTCGCTGTCGGGTTAGGGACATGCTCTCGCTAACGTTATTGTAAGACTTATACGCATCAAACTGAAATAAAAAGAGATGTAATCTGACTACTTACAAATCCCATGGGTTAAAACTACGAGGCCACACAGCGTTGTGAAGGCGATGCTGTATCCAGGTGATCTGACAGACATGTTGGGCCGTAGACACACCAATCTACCGATATTCAACAAGCGGTGAGTTCACCCGTAATAGGGACCACCAGTCCTCATTTCCAAGGTCGCCACCCTCTCCTCAGTTTCAGTGAATAAGTGTCTGGTCAAAGCATACAAATACAAGCATTTTGGGTCCAGAACTGTTCCTAAAGACTTTTTCATTCGCATCCACAAATGGCATGCACTTAATAGTTCTATGGAAAAACAGTCTGATACTGACAACGCCCTGCGATCCCAGTATTGTTTGTTACATCTGTAGCAGTCAAGCGAACTCTAATCCTTGGTATGAATCATAAACTAAGTTAATCTTTAATGCGGCCGTCTTTTATGTTTCTTCATTAGGATAGATATTTTTGAAACTGAAGGACACACTGTTGACGTATTCAAGGTAATTTCCTTTAGTATAGCATGGATGACAGATGAAGTAATAGATAATGAATATGATTAATTTATAGCTGTCCACTGTACCGTGAACACTGTTGTCACAAGCTGGGTGGATGTAAAATTAGAAATTGCATCCAGTTTGACCAGTCCATCATGCTTACATGAGTCTTGTATTCCAAAATCATCCCAGGCTACGCTGCAGCCCTTTAGTCACTCTGAAATTTTAGTCAAACTGCCCTCACACATAGGTTTCTCAGTTGTCAAGTCTAAAATAAACACAACATATATAACGTAACGCATATAGACTTCAGCTGCTTGATATACTGATATTGTATACATAATAGCGAACTAATAGCACGCTTTGGTCAACTATCAGGCATGTAGTATACTGTGTTGTGTAATCTTGGTTGACGAATGAATTCATAACATCAACTGTCTCTGTGTCTCTGTGTATCATGAACATGTCACAAAGGTCAGGTCTATATGTAAACAAGCCGGATGACGTCATCATATCTTACAGGAGTAATGGGCAGATTGGGCAACACGGGACTATGTCTCGATATCTTCAAGTCTATGAATCGGTTACTTCTATTTCCTAAGTTGCCACGGTCTGAGCAAATTGAAATTTATAATCATGTGTGAACTAAGTTATTGCACAATGTTATCCCCGATTATAATGAGCATGGATAGAAGGTAGGCTTATGCTATCAATTATCGTTCACCCAACTCACGCACCTTCCTACCAGGTTGTGCTCTCGCGAGATACTGATATCACAATGGCGCCGGGACTGGGCGGGTCTCTGTTAATGGTTTGTTGAATAAGTCCCAATAAGGCAAATTGAAGTCTAATTGTGCCGTTATCATGGACGAAACGAGTGCACGGCATGAAAAAGCACTTTGGTGCATTTTGAATCCTGTAAGAGGTACAATGTTCAGTTCAACGGTGACTGTCTATTTTGTGTAGAAAATTGTGTCATATGCTCCAGCAAAAGTCAGACTGTTCAAGATGGATAAATCTTCGTGACACTTCGATGTCACATAGCCGCGTGTTCTGTAGCAGAAACCACGTGGATCAGTAATACCCATTAGTTTAGGTTACTGGTCTATGAGGTGACACGCAGTATTCATAATGGCTACATGCGTTTGGTTACCATGACAACACAAGGTCAAAAGAACTCAGCTTTAATATATCACTTTTAATCGACAATATAGACACGGACTACCCCCAATACATACGTATGCACTTAAATCTGTATCTACATAGCCGGTATACCCGCCCATCAGCGTAACACACCAGCTTAATCAAGTGTTAATACATATAGCAGCTCTGCCGTGAAAGCATAAAAACATCAGCAAACATGTACAGAAAAACATAAAAAGTTAGTATACGTTTGACTTAAGTATACAACTTTCAAGCATGGCTCGAGCGGGAGCTCGACCAAAGTAAAGTAAGTAAGTTAAGTGTACACTTAAATCGAGCTATTATCCTATTAAACACGATATTATCATGCTGTTTCAAACGGATAAAACTATCATAATCATATTAATGTAATTAAAGTACCTCACTAATAATGCAATATCCAGACAAAATCAGCCATAGCGATGGTCAACAAGCTGAAAATGTTCAGTAAATCTAAAAACATACTTTCTTACAATCACACATGGATACATTAGAGCGATAGGACATTAAGCTATTTTCTGATCCCGAAACTGATCCGGACTTTTTCACTTTCTGTATTCTCAATTCTTCATTCATAGCAGCTTAGTTGCATGGTTGACAATTCTTAAGTAATAACATTAGCGAACAATTAATTAACTTGAGCCATTTGCAACGATAAACTGATAGTAAGTTAAAGTAGATTTTCATATCTTAAGCTTTTCAATCGAACAGCTCAAATCCCTGGTGATGTTCAATAACAACATTTAGATATTCAAGACTATTGTCGAAAGTATAATGTACAACAATATGATAATCATAAGCATCTTTCACCCTACATAGTGCAGAAGGTATCCAATTACAAAGACAGTAAAACTTATTGGGAACAGGATCCTGGAGAAGAAGTCGATCTTGTCGGCAGTCTCGGGAGACGATGTGTCCACAGTTTCCTCGTCTTCAGCCCAAGATGTCGATGGTCCTGGTGTCGGCTCAACTCGTGGTCTACGGCGCTTACAGAAGGAGGGCTGTATTGGGGGGAAAGGGAAGACAGCCAAATCAGAATGTACGATCTTCGAGACAAGTTCTTCGTGAGGGCGTGGTCACATATGTCGTTGAACGACATCGTCGCACGATCGCTAACTTCGGGCATTTTCTGGACAAAAATGTACGTCTCCTGCAAAGTTCAACTGTCTTGGTATACAAAATATTGTTTTGTATCCATGTTGGTGTTTGGTTGTGTCACGGCCTGCTTGAAAATCCTATGGCTTCAAAATCGTACGACGATCGCACGACCAACATGTATGTGACCGTGCCCTAAGGCTCATTATGACACATAGGATATTAGTGCCAAAATGATAAAGAGCAGGAAGATTTCAGTGATTACGTATAGCATGTTCATATTCTTTATCAGACACGTTATATGTAAAAACCTAGCTTGTTAGTAATCCAGTGTGTTGAGTAATTCAGCAACTCACCATGATAATGTTTCCGCGGAGCACGGAGTTGACGACAACTGTCTCCATCAGAGCTAGTCCCACGGTGATGATACCTCCGCACATCCAGACATCTTCTGCCCTTACCTCTGTAACCTGTAAAAAAGAATAAAGAAAATGATAGAAGGCTTCTCCTTAAAAACACTTGATATACATTTACAAATAGGGGCAGGACGCCCTGCAAATACCTTGGCTTGAAAGTCTCCAAAATTCGTCACATTTAAACACTTTATAGTTACATAATTCATCTCAGATTTAACACAAAAAGGGACGACATAAACACTGACTGGGAACCGTCTCACATGGCGGGGAAAATTCCACACTGACGGGGAAAAGGTATGACGGGGAAAGGACGTGACGGGGAAACGTCCTGATAGAATCATGTCAAGACGTCATCCAAAGGGATGCGTTGATGTACCGTTTAAGATGAAGTGTGGTTATGATCCCAATAAGATTTAGGAGATCTTACCCCAAGTTTCATACGATTATTGGCCATCGCAGTGATGAGTGCCAGTATGGCCGTGACACACAGCTGTACTCTGGCCGTGACGTCACGTGGATGGAGCCAGAAGGAGATCCAGGAACAGCCCACAATGACGACACTAGGGACGAAGGTACGGAACACGTGACTCCATCTCCGACGGGAGAAGCTCAACTGGACCTCAAGCGTGGACAGACCTGCAACATTTTAAAGACAAAGAGTATACTCCTAGAATGAGTCTTTTGACGAGTTCTTTTGTACTAAAGATTGTGTTGGTTTTCAATTTGTTACATCCGTTGAAAGATCATTTGGGAAACAAATGAGAGAGCGCGTTGGTATACTTGATGTTTATGGCGTTAAGAAGCAGAGCATCAATGATAATTGACATATCGACACACATGCCTTTGCTTTACGTCATTCGCTTCATGTACAAACGTAAGATGTACGGAATTCAATGCAGATAAAGAAATTACGGAACTAGAACGTAAAACTTTGTACAATCAAACCTGTCTATAGTGTTAGTAGAAATGTGGTCACTACATACAGGTGACCACTAAAGAGAAAATGTTTAATTGATATTACCATGCGCAGTTGGTAAATTCGCCGACAAAAATTCAAGGCACGCGCACCTTCCGCTACCGCCAAAATGACCCTGTCGGGAACTCCAAATCCTTTTGCCCGCTATAGACTATTTCCTAATGCTTAGGTCAATGGGAAAATTCCAAGGGACCGACAAAAAGTGACCATAATGGCCAGGTGGTCGCTATGCAAAGGTGGCCGTTAATACAGGTTTGACTGTAGTAGTTACCTGATTCACCATTGCGCGGGATGCACAAATTTACACATTCTCATTCTTACCGGATGAGGTGTTGGAACACTGGTCAGCAGCGCTTATGTAGCTGCATGTTCCCACGAAGTGTTTGCACCCGTAACAATCGTCACTTTCGTCACTACAGCCTTTCATCAGCGGACAGTCGTTTGCAGGGAAGGTGCAGTTGGCTTCAAACATTACACAATCTGTATATGTTGAAGAACAGGTCAACACAAGACATTACATGTGTAATAACTATGGCCATATTGATTTGACTATATGGTTGCCACCCGCACGCATCAATTTTTGGCCGTTTTCAAAGAAAAGGTTGAATGCAAAATGAGCGACAAATTGCACACAAAGTATCGGACAACGTATACTAACGTCATAGAATGTCACTGTTAACTGCAAAGTCATCGAAGAAAGTCTCAAAAGAATGAAAATGAAAATCTTTTTTTTCGGCATTCCATATTCTGTGTGTTATATCTATGTTATTGTTCAACACACCTGATCATCCTAAATAATGAACACAATTCCTTTGTGTGTGTGTGGGGGGGGGGGGGTATTCGCATGCTCGCATCAGCTTTGGGTTTCCAAGAGGATGTCATCCTTACAAATTATGGTCAAATTAAAATATCCCAATCGTAATTAACATGAGACTATGTCTTACCTGTATCTGTATCTGTGTGTTGGTTAAATGGGCCAACTCTGGAGCTGAGTTTCAATCCTGTCATCTCGTACTGTGACGTCACCGCGGTCATGTCCACGTACACAGGTTGTGCCCTGTAGTACTTCGATGGCTGGCGGAAGGGGAAGACAACTCTGCCGTCTAGGCAAGTGGTAAGATCATAAAAAATTGAAGAAAAAAACAGACTTAAATCCTATCAGATCAAACAGGTTTGATTTCTCTTGCTCTAGTATTCGCATCTATTAGATGCAGCTAGACAACATAGAAAAAAACGACGTTTTTACAATTCATTGTCGGATTCTAATTCGATGATGTGAAAGAAATCACTTACAGCCATGGAGCTTTATGCTGCATTTATAGTCATCAAACGGATACTTGTCTAGATTTGGCGGACAAATCAACTCCAGCTTTCTCCTGTAATAAGTCAATGGGTGTCAGTGGTGTATATATTTTTCAGCGGCCTATACATTTAATACTGATGTTTTAGTTTTGCAAATAACTCTCTTACATTTTTCTAAAAGCAATATCTTTAAAACGGAGTTCTCAAAAGACGGCCTTTCATTTTTAATTGCCATATAGTAGCAAAATAACTACGTGTACTTACGTGGTTTTATAGAACAGGATTCCTTGTCGCTGAAGCCACAGATTTATGGTGCTATTGTGTTTCCTGTCATCTTTGATGTGCGCGACCCTCCGCACGTTTCTTCCGAAGGCGACTGGGGGCACCCACAGGAGGGTACTGGAGACCGGGGTCACATAGTTTGTCAGCTCTGCGAGCCGATCGTCAACCCAAGCCATGGAGTATTCAATCGTCGCCGTCATATTCTGAAAGAGGTCACACAGATTACATGTAAATATGTCGGGGTGGGCTATGTTGTGTTCATCAGTATATCCGTAAAAAATATCAGTTTTGGGTGTGTCTGTCTGTTTCTGTGTTTGTCTGTTTACGTTTCATAGCTTTTGTAGTCAGCATAACTCTGGCTATAGGACCGGTGAGGTGAGGTAAGGTGATAACTCTGGATGGATTACGATGATATCTGGTATTTTGGTAGGTGTTAAGAAGACAAATGATTAGGCCAATTTTGGGCCCCCTGGTATGTGGCCATGGCGCTGCAGCGGAAATTCCGTTTTTTGTATCTTTTGACCTGGATGTGCTATTGTCTTGATTTGATGGTGGCAGATAGCTTGTGACGTGGTGTATGTTTGGGTTCCCTATTTGTGATACAAATAAAGATTTGAGATTCACCGAGTTTGCTTCAGAAAGCGGTCCGACTTCAAGAACAGCCACAGTGTAAATCACCTCGACGTTGCCATCTGTTATGGGAAGTAAGAAAATGATACCGATGTTATTAGCTTGACATATACTATATGTTACATATCATAGAAATGTCGGCGTTATTGTGGCTACACCAATCAGTAAGCATTGTTGACAAAGATGAAGAGATGTCAGAAAAATTGGCCATGAAAACAACTTCATTCGCTACCACTATTTACAGAATCAAAGGCTGAAACACAGTTATAAACGCAGATCAATGAACCGAATACTTAAACATTTGATACCTCCCGTTGACGGACTGTTTTCCTTTTCATAATCCCGTGGAACAGCCTTTCCTGTTCTCCACATATCCCAGTCCGCCATGGTAGCGCTGTCATTCGAGGAAAACAGCTGCAGAGTTTCACGAACACCCTGCAGTACCCGGTACATCAGCCTAGGAGGCGCAGTTGTTACTGGAGGGGTCAGAATCATTTTCATGTTGTTAGAAATCTTGTTTGTCCACTAATTTTAATTGTCTACAAAGGAGCTGAAATTAATAAAATTGCATTATGTTGTTGAATTCAAGAAATTTTATGTTCTCCTTTGCTTAAAAAGTTTCATCTCCGGTTTGATAAAAAAAAATATAGTTACATGTAGACAACATAAAAATTGTATGCCTAGCCGCAAGCAAGGTCTGAGGGCACTAGCCGATGCAAGTCATCAACTCATCAACAAATATTGATTTGATATTTGTGAATCAAGTGATATGTGAACAACTGCACAATCATATGCCATGCCTGCAGTTTCTAACCATAAATCAACTAGAGACTCATATGTCAAAAGACATTTCAATCCGATGCAGGAAACAACCTAAAGTATTGTTTTGAGTATGAAGTACAACCTGTACATCCAGTTCCATTAGCAAGGCCATCTCCCGTATACCACGCGATGCAGGTACAAGTCGCATCAAGGGCAGGAGGGGGATTATCCGTACAGGTGGCCTGGGTGTCACAAGGATTAGCCAAACAGGCGTCTATGTCTATAGATGAAAATATCGGATGTGACAAAAACATATCAATGTAAAATACCCAACATTCTTTAGGCACAAAATGTATTTACATCATCGCGCACAGATTTCACGAAATGTTAACAAACAAACCTGAACGTAAACAAACAAACAGGCCTGAACGTAAACAAATAAACAAACAGACCTGAACACCCTGTTCCGTTTGTGAGTCCATCTCCCGCATATCCAGCAATGCAGGTACAAGTCGCATTAAGGGCAGGAGGGGGATTATCCGTACAGGTGGCTTGGTCGTCACATGGATTAGCCAAGCAGGCATTTATATCTAGATATTAACAAGGCGATAGCAATATTTAGCATTCGAATGAGGCTTGTGCTTTAAATCCAACTAAAAGTGTATGCCAGCTTTTACGGTTTCATAACAGTTTACCTGAGCACCCATTTCCGGTGACGCGTCCATCTCCTCTATACCCGGTGTTACAGGTACAAGTCGCATTAAGGGCAGGAGGGGGATTATCCGTACAGGTGGCCTGGGCGTCACATGGATTAGCCGAGCAGGCATCAAGGTCTACAGTATAGAAGTAAGATAAGAAAAAGTTTAATGACATGACTAAGTAAAATAAAAGATGAATGTTTTAATATATTGATCTTCTTTCGCTTAGAAATAATAACTCAAGGTTGTCAAAATAATGTAATTTGGCCATCCAAGCTATCTTTCAACTAAATGTTCATGATAAAGCTTAAGATGTGATACCTGAACATCCAGTTCCATTATCATATCCATCCCCTGTATACCCAGTGTTGCAGGTACAAGTCGCATCAAGGGCAGGAGGGGGATTATCCGTACAGATGGCCTGGGCGTCACACGGATTAGCCGAACAGGCGTCTATGTCTGTAGTATACACGTTAAGAGAAAAAATTATAATCTTTGTGGAAGTGAATTAGGTATATAACGAAAAGTAATTTGTTATGAGAAAAGAGATACACATTATGCAATGTCAGAAAAAGACATATTGCGTTAAAGTGTAATACCTGCACATCCAGTTCCACTAACGAGACCATCCCCTGTATATCCGGTGTTGCAGGTACAAGTCGCATTAAGGGCAGGAGGGGGATTATCCGTACAGATGGCCTGGGCGTCACACGGATTAGCCGAACAGGCGTCTATGTCTGTAGTATACACGTTAAGAGAAAAAATTATAATCTTTGTGGAAGTGAATTAGGTATATAACGAAAAGTAATTTGTTATGAGAAAAGAGATACACATTATGCAATGTCAGAAAAAGACATATTGCGTTAAAGTGTAATACCTGCACATCCAGTTCCACTAACGAGACCATCCCCTGTATATCCGGTGTTGCAGGTACAAGTCGCATTAAGGGCAGGAGGGGGATTATCCGTACAGGTGGCCTGGGTGTCACATGGATTAGCCGAGCAAGCATCTGTGTCTACAGGGCAAAGGTGAATGTACAAAAAACATCAATGATATTATCCATGATCGCAAGAAGAAGACAATAATCTTTAAAGAATTTCTAGCAAAGAGATATTAAGAAATTACCAATTATTCATTTAACAGTAACAACAAGCAATGTTTTGGTAACGTTTTACACAAAGTCTGCTCTGACGTAAATGATAAATTTGAAAACCTACTACCTGAACACCCATTTCCGGTGACGAGTCCATCTCCTGTATATCCAGTGTTGCAAGTACAAGTCGCATCAAGGGCAGGAGGGGGATTATCCGTACAGGTGGCCAGAGCGTCACATGGATTAGCCGAACAAGCATCAATGTCTATCGTATAGAAGTAAAAATATTATTGACGCAATCATGTAAAATTGGCCAAAGGGGAGGAAGGAATAGAAAAGAAGAAAATAGCCAATACAGTATTTATTGTCGAAAAGGGAAACGGTTCCAAAGCTTCCCCTTACATGCATTTCAAGTGCAAAACAATATTGAAGATGTAACACAATTTACCTGCACATCCAGTTCCACTAACGAGACCATCTCCTGCATATCCAGTGTTGCAGGTACAAGTCGCATCAAGGACAGGAGGGGGATTATCCGTACAGGTGGCCTGGGCGTCACACGGATTAGCCAAACAGGCGTCTAGGTCTGTAGAATAGATGTAAAGGAAGAGAAAGGTAAAGACGTATCAATGTTGTAAGCATTTAGGTAATGATTTGAAATGTTGATTGTGCAGAGAAAGAAATTATGCAAAAGACAACCTTGTCACCTAAGCTTTCAGATTTCCCTTATGTCTACCTTAAAATATATGATAACGATGAAGAAATGATACCTGAACATCCAATTCCATTTACGAGTCCATCCCCTGTATATCCAGTGTTGCAGGTACAAGTCGCATTAAGGGCAGGAGGGGGATTATCCGTACAGCTGGCCAGAGCAACACATGGACTTGCCCGACAGGCGTCTATGTCTACATGTAGTACAGATGTAAAATAAGAAAATATTTTAGACGTACCAAAGTGAAAATGAAGAATGCTATACTTTTAAAGATTATTTTAACATTGTGCTACTCTTGTTTGTTGTTCTTTTCCATACAGTGATTTTCAAATGCTTAAATAAGGAATCTGAGGTTCCTTTTAAGGTACTTAAAAGTGCACAGTAACATTGAAGATGTAGTACCTGAACATCCAGTTCCATTAAATAGTCCATCCCCTGTATATCCAGTGTTACAGGTACAAGTCGCATTAAGGGCAGGAGGGGGATTATCCGTACAGGTGGCCTGGGCGTCACACCGAGTACCCGGACAGGCGTCTATGTCTATAGATGTGAGATAACAAAAATACGCACACTACTCAACATGTAAACAAATTTAAACTCATGACTAATTAATCAAAAGCTATTTCACATTGTCTGTAAAGGAATCTGGTCACACAAGCTATCTGAAAGTTACGATCAAAGGTACATTCATTGCGTGCTAAAATTAAAGGTGTATACATTTACCTGAGCATCCAGTTCCACTAGCGAAACCATCTCCTGTATATCCTGTGTTACAGGTACAAGTCGCATCAAGGGCAGGAGGGGGATTATCCGTACAGGTGGCCTGGGCGTCACATGGATTAGCCGAGCAGGCGTCTATGTCTATAGATGTCAACATGAAATGAAATATGAGAAATCTATATTTAAGCTGTGAAAACGCAACAGCTTGCTTACACAAACTCTACATAAACGTTTATTGCATCATACAAGTACATGGTTTATGGGAAAGTCCAATACCTGAACATCCAGTTCCGTTAAGAAGACCATCTCCTGTATATCCAGTGCTGCAGGTACAGGTCGCATTAAGGGCAGGAGGTGGATTATCCGTACAGGTGGCCTGGGCGTCACATGGATTAGCCGAACAGGCTTCAAGGTCTACAGTATAGAAGTAAGATAAGAAAAAGTTTAATGACGTGACTAAGTAAAAAAAAAGATGAATGTTATAATATATTGATCTTCTTTCGCTTAGAAAGAATAACTCAAGGTTGTCAAAATAAGGTAATTTGGCCATCCAAGCTATCTTTCAACTAAATATACATGATAACGCTTAAGATGCGATACCTGAACATCCAGTTCCATTATTATATCCATCCCCTGTATATCCAGTGTTGCAGGTACAAGTCGCATCAAGGGCAGGAGGGGGATTATCCGTACAGGTGGCCTGGGCGTCACACGGATTGGCCGAACAGGCGTCTGTGTCTGTAGTATACAAGTAAAGAAAAAAAGTATCATCTTTGTGGAAGTGAATTAGGTATAAAACGAAAGGTAATTTGTTATGAGAAAAGAGATACACATTATGCAATGTCAGAAAAAGACACATTGCGTTAAAGTGTAATACCTGAACATCCAGTTCCACTAACGAGACCATCCCCTGTATATCCGGTGTTGCAGGTACAAGTCGCATTAAGGGCAGGAGGAGGATTATCCGTACAGGTGGCCTGTGCGTGGCACGGATTAGCCGAGCAAGCATCTGTGTCTACAGGGCAAAGGTGAATGTACAAAAAAAACATCAATGATATTATCCATGATCGCAAGAAGAAGACAATAATCTTTAAAGAATTTCTAGCAAAGAGATATTAAAGAATTACCAATTATTCATTTAACAGTAACAACAAGCAATGTTTTGGTAACGTTTTACACAAAGTCTGCTCTGACGTAAATAATAAATTTGAAATCCTACTACCTGAACACCCATTTCCGGTGACGAGTCCATCTCCTGTATATCCAGTGTTGCAAGTACAAGTCGCATCAAGGGCAGGAGGGGGATTATCCGTACAGGTGGCCAGAGCGTCACACGGATTAGCCGAACAAGCATCAATGTCTATCGAATAGAAGTAAAAATATTATTGACGCAATCATGTAAAATTGGCCAAAGGGGAGGAAGGAATAGAAAAGAAGAAAATAGCCAATACAGTATTTATTGTCGAAAAGGGAAACGGTTCCAAGGCTTCCCCTTACATGCATTTCAAGTACAAAATAATATTGAAGATGTAACACATTTTACCTGCACATCCGGTTCCGTTGACGAGACCATCTCCTGCATATCCATTGTTGCAGGTACAAGTCGCATTAAGGGCAGGAGGAGGATTATCCGTACAGGTGGCCTGGGCGTCACATGGATTAGCCGAACAGGCGTCTAGGTCTGTATAATAGATGTAAAGGAAGAAAAAGGTAAACGACGTATCGATGTTGAAGAATTTAGGTAATGATTTGAATTGTTGATTGTACAGAGAAAGAAATTATGCAATATCAGCAAAAGAAAACCTTGTCACCTAAACTTTCAGATTTCCCTTATGTCTATCTTAAAATATATGATAACGATGAAGAAATGATACCTGAACATCCAATTCCATTTACGAGTCCATCCCCTGTATATCCAGTGTTGCAGGTACAAGTCGCATCAAGGGCAGGAGGGGGATTATCCGTACAGCTGGCCAGAGCAACACATGGACTTGGCCGACAGGCGTCTATGTCTACATGTAGTACAGATGTAAAATAAGAAAATATTTTAGACGTACCAAAGTGAAAATGAAGAATGCTATTCTTTTAAATATTATTTTAACATTGTGCTACTCTTGTTGGTTGTTCTTTCCAATGCAGTGATTTTCAAATGCTTAAATAAGGAATCTGAGGTTCCTTTTAAGGTAACATTGAAGATGTAGAACCTGAACATCCAGTTCCTTTATATAGTCCATCCCCTGTATATCCAGTGTTGCAGGTACAAGTTGCATCAAGGGCGGGAGGAGGATTATCCGTACAGGTGGCCAGAGCGTCACACCGAGTAACCGGACAGGCGTCTATGTCTATAGATGTGAGATAACAAAAATACGCACACTACTCAACATGTAAACAAATTTAATCTCATGACTTATTAATCAAAAGCTATTTCACCTTGTCTGAAAAGGAATCTGGTCACACAAGCTATCTGAAAGTTACGATCAAAGGTACCTTCATTGCGGGCTAAAATTAAAGATGTAATACATTTACCTGAGCATCCAGTTCCACTAGCGAAACCATCTCCGGTATATCCAGTATTGCAGGTACAAGTCGCATTAAGGGCAGGAGGGGGATTATCCGTACAGATGGCCTGGGCGTCACACGGATTAGCCAGGCAGGCGTCTGTGTCTGAATGGTGACATCAAGCAAAAAGTTTTTTTATGAACATTTCTGATTCAGATGTCTAATCATTTGGGAGATGCATGCAATGGGTAGGTGCAGAATAGTAATACCTAAACATCCAGTTCCACTAGCGAGACCATCTCCTGTATATCCAGTGTTACAGGTACAAGTCGCATCAAGGGCAGGAGGGGGATTATCCGTACAGGTGGCCTGGGCGTCACATGGATTAGCCGAGCAGGCATCTGTGTCTATAGATGGCAACATTAGATATGTAACGTTAATGTAATTAAAAAGGAGAACAAAATACACAATATTCTGCTATCTCTGTATGCTAAAAGAAATGCCAACACGGCGATGGAGTTACAGCTTTGGGATGTAAGATAGGTATCTATGGTTTTTAAGGTGAATACCCAACATTTTCCATAGAAAAAATGTACCTTCAGGTTGATATTTATCGGCATGAATTTAGATTTTACCATATACTTTCTGAAAACATCGAAATACCTGAACATCCAGTTCCACTAACAAGACCATCTCCTGTATATCCAGTGTTGCAGGTACAAGTCGCATCAAGGGCAGGAGGAGGATTATCCGTACAGGTGCCATGGGCGTCACACGGATTAGCCGAACAGGCATCTATGTCTGTAGATGACAATAAGAAATAAATTGTTAGAGTAGTAAATGTATCTAAAAAAATGTTGTGAATACTTAGAACGTGTAATATCTACCGGGACGTCAGAAAAGAGATAAGAAATTACCAATTATTCATTTAACAGCAACAACATTAGCAATGTCACGGTAACGTTTTACACAAAGTCTGCTCTGACGTAAATGATAAATTTGAAATCCTACTACCTGAACACCCATTTCCGTCGACGAGTCCATCTCCTGCATATCCAGTGTTACAGGTACAAGTCGCATTAAGGGCAGGAGGGGGATTATCCGTACATGTGGCCTGTGCGTGGCACGGATTAGCCAGGCAGGCGTCTTTGTCTAAATAGCAACATATCAAGGACATCAATCGTTATTATTCCCACGTCATGAAGGAAAAGCTTGCATAAGCCATACAGGCCTGTGGATGGATTGCACCATGATGTATCTGAAAGGGTAAGTGGCATCGTAAATAAAACACATTTACCTGAGCATCGGGTTCCGGTGATGAGACCATCTCCTGTATACCCAGTGTTGCAGGTACAAGTCGCATCAAGGGCAGGAGGGGGATTATCCGTACAGGTGGCCTGGGCGTCACACGGATTATCCAAACAGGCGTTTATTTCTAGAGAAAGTAACATTGAGGAAAATATCGTTACTATTATGCTAATGTCAAGAAGGACGACCTTTTATCAGCCGAACTGGCCTGTAGATTGAATCTAATTTGATGTTTATGACAGCGTTGTTGACTTCATAAAATTAGATACATTATTATACCTCTACACCCAGCTAGGTGGTCAAGTCTATCCCCTGTATATCCAGTGTTGCAGGTACAAGTCGCATCAAGGGCAGGAGGGGGATTATCCGTACAGGTGGCCTGGGTGTGGCACGGATTAGTCTGGCAGGCATCTGTGTCTGTAGATGACAAAGTGAAATATGATTTTACAGTAGTAGACATATTCTTTAGAATAACTGTAAATATTCCAGACATGCACAATATCTAGTAGAATGTTGATTGTAATATTTATGTGTTTCGGGAAAATCCAGATCTAATACCTGAACATCCAGTTCCACTAACGAGTCCATCTCCTGTATATCCAGTGTTGCACGTACAAGTCGCATTAAGGGCAGGAGGGGGATTATCCGTACAAGTGGCCTGGGCGTCACACGGGTTAGCCAAACAAGCGTCTGCATCTAGGTGCAATATAGATGTAAAGTACGAAAAACGTAAACTATGGATCTATGTGAAAACGAAGGTAAAAGGACACAGAAAACAGCAATAAATCAGTCATCAAAGCAAACTTGTCAAACTAGCCATGCGATCTGTTAACGTTAATCTACCTTAACGTTTATGATAGAAATTAAGATGTAATCGATACCTGAGCATCCAGTTTCACCTATAAAACCATCTCCTGTATATCCAGCGTTGCAGGTACAAGTCGCATTAAGGGCAGGAGGGGGATTATCCGTACAGGTGGCCTGGGTGTCACATCGGTCGGCAATACATACGTCTGTGTTTGGAATATTGCCATCAAAGTCAATTTTAGATGTACTGGTATACTGTTTAGACAAAAGAACTACAGTCAGTCAAACAAGTTACCTAAAACCAACCAAAAAGTGAATAGCCATGTTATCAATTCTTTTTTGTTTGTTGCAAACGTTGGCTATCTAAGGGATCAATTTTAGCTAACTTTAGAAATCACATGGACCCATGTTTTTATGATGGTCTATTTTCATTTCGAGAATTGCCCATCTTTTGTGAATCAGTAAAGGATTGTTTATGGGTAGTCAGGTTTTTCGGGATTGTTGAGAGTCGGTCTGAAAGCATTTGTGGCTCGGTTGGGAGTAAGCAGGTTGCGAAAGACCACTGAGACTGCTCCCAACCGCCAAACTTGGTCGGGTAGTGGTCGGGGTAAGGTCGGTGGAAGTTCTTGCATAATAACCCTGCCACATTTGGCGAAAATCGATCGCACGATGATTCTGCGTCAATCGCCCGAGCCTCCCTTATAATAGTAATTTTATTGCACAACAATTGTACAAGGTACAAAGTATGGCTTATATGTGACAGGGACGGTTTTCAGGTGAAAGATACGCGCAACCCTCTGTCGATCTTAAATATGGCCGATCTTCCAACGATACGCCCGAAGATCATGGATAATGTGACAGGGGTATAAGAAACACGGGCTCGCGACCTTGCCCAATATCTTATGAGTAAGCAGAATATGTTTTACCATAGTTTGAACATCAATCATTCTATGCTTTTAACATTATTGGCGCACTATCATCAGAATACACACAATCTCTCGTCTGTAACAAATGTCCGCAATCGTTATGACTTCCCACTATTGTGCGAAAAGACCTCCATGAATAATACATTAAGATACTGATGCATGGAAAGCATTTATGCCACAGGTAATTACATGGTAACGTTGCATATCAAAAATATCAAAATGGCGACAGTGTGTGCTATGCAGTAGTTTTTATAATAACCAGGCGTATTTTTTATGTGACATGCCAACAATGTTTTTGACAAACATTTGATGGTATAGCAAATATGACAATATAGCAAATAGACGAGTCAATGTTCTAAAAGCATAGAGCCTACAGTAAGCAAGGCTGTCCCTTATACGTAATGCCAGTGTTGATTTTCAAACTTAACATGAGCAAATAGACAGTTAAAAGCGAGAATGGATTTGCTTGCATCACCTGTCTCACAGATGTACCCGGACGTTCCTGCACAGCCGTAATCTCCCCATCCATTTCCCGCCAAAAGTCGAACGCAATCCGAGTCAGTTCCCGGACCTCTGTTATTTGGCTCGTCATTCACCCAAGGGTGAAAAGCATCAAGTGGACTTCCGTCATCCCAGACAAAAGTGTTTTCATGAAGTATGTCCGTTAAACCAATCCACGCATTTGTTTCTAATCCGTCTACCATACGAAATAAGAAGTCATTTGTGGCCTGATCTTTAGAGAACGCCAGATGAGCTCCAAGATTATCACATAGTTCCTTAGCCTCCGTGTACGTTTTAGGGCTGGTATAAAACCGGAAACAGTGGCCATTGTGACTTGCCCAATTGCACATTGCTGAAAAGAACAAAACGTACAGAACGGATGCATATTGTAACGCAGGACCTGGTGTTGGATGAAAATGTGATAATGTACGATGTGAGCTCCTATCGTAATACCAGTACCACGATCTTACATTGTATCCTCACGGCGAAATACTGTATATGCCTATGTTATGTAAAAAAACATGAAACCAAACTTTGCGCTATTTAAAAGAATAGGGTATACTTTGTAAGGTTACGAACACAGTCTGATCGCAATTCCTTTTTATGTATTATGACGTTATGTGACTGTTATGTGAATGTACTGTTATGTGAGTGTTGATAAAGGTTGAAAAAAAATATTGTAACGATTTTGTCAAAAATGAGAAAATGATCTAAGAAAGTCATTTGAAATGACTTTATTTCCATTCACTAACTTACAGTGTTTGGGGATTTTTAATGGGGGGGGGGGGGGTATTACAATACACACTTTCCTTGCGCTCCGGCTATTGTAAGAGTATTTGATACGTGCCAAAATGAAATATACAGAGTGTAATCTGACTACTTACAAATCCCGTGCGTTAAAACTACGAGACCACACAGCGTTGTGAAGACAATGCTGTATCCAGGTGATCTCACGGACATGTTGGGCCGTAGAAACACTGGGTACCGATCTGCCGTCATTCAACAAGTGGTGTGTTCTTCTTCACCTCATGACCACAAGTGGTCTTCGAACTCCAAGGCCACACCTTTCTCCTTCTTCAGTCTCAGTTAACAACTATCTAGTCAAATCATTCAGATACAAACATTCTAAGACGAGAACTGGCCCCGTTGTGACAGTCAGGAAATACACATTTGTGTTCGCATCCACAAATGGATGTCTCCTTGTAGCTAAGGTAAGATTGTAAAATGCTGATGGCTCCCTGGGGAATACGGTGTTGTTGGTATGTCTGTAGCAACCACGTCAAGTGTTATCAATCTTAACACTTCACCTCAGTTCACCTGTACTTTATGTTCTTTCATTGAGCCAGCTGTTTTCGAACTACGAGACCACAAAGCGTTGTGAAGGCAATACTGTATCCAGGTGATCTCACAGACATGTTTGGTTGTAGACACATCGATCTGCCGTCATTCAACAAGTAGTGTGTTCTCAGTTAACAAATAGTTAGTCAAACTACTCACACACAAACATTCTAAGACCAGAACTGGCCCCGTGGTGACAGTCAGGAAATACACATGTGTATTGACATCAACAAATGACTTTGATCTTGTATCTATACGGTAAGATTGTAAAATGATGATGGCTCCCAAGGGAGTAAGGTGTTGCTTGGCATGTCTGCAGAAACGACGTAAAGTCTCGTCAATCTTAGCACTTCACCTCAATTTACCTGTACTTATTTTCTTTCATTGAGCCAGCTGGTTCTAAAGTCGAGGAAGGCAAACCAGATAGGGCATGGCTATTGACAGGGTGTTCCTGTCAATAGTGCTCCAAACTTGTCAAGAGTACAAAACAATTTATTCACTGGCACATCCTGTCAAAAGCATCGGTTTTAGTTAGCAAAATTTTAGTCAAGTCATTTAGATACAAACATTCTAGGACCATAACTGGCTCTATGGTGACAGTCAGGAAATACACATTTGTATTCGCATCCACAAATGGATGTCTCCTTGTAGGTAAGGTACGTTGTAAAATGCTGACGGCTCCCTGGGGAATACGGTGTTGTTGGTATGTCTGTAGCAACCACGTCAAGTGTTATCAATCACCTCAATTCACCTGTGCATTATGTTCTTTCACTGAGCCAGGTGTTTTGGAAACCGGACGCTCCACTGCAGTACCGTAATAAGGCGCTAGGGGGGAAATCTAATCGTTTCGAGGTCTTCGAGACCTACTTATGTACTAAATGTTATTACAATCCACCCGGCAAGGCAATCTTGAGTTATGCTGGATGCTGGCCTTCTACACACATATACACCCCCCCCCCCCCCCCCCCACACACACACACATACAAGAGCTAACCGAAAATATAACCTTCTTGGTGAAGGTATGGGAAGCATTTTGTACCCGTATTCAATCAAAACTTAAGATATGAAGCTTGTTACAATAGTCAATATACCTAGGTGGGCTAGTTTTTACCACCGCATAAACTCATGATTATATAGTTACACAAAATTCGTCTTTCAGTAACAACGCTGGAATAGTTATCTTGTTAAGCTTTTAGTCAGGCTAATTTTACTCGTGTAGCATC
The DNA here is from genome assembly GCA_019207045.1 of Branchiostoma floridae x Branchiostoma belcheri. Lineage (NCBI taxonomy): Eukaryota > Metazoa > Chordata > Leptocardii > Amphioxiformes > Branchiostomatidae > Branchiostoma > Branchiostoma floridae x Branchiostoma belcheri. The sequence continues at coordinate 23,650,104 of CM033025.1, read as the reverse complement.
CTCAGCTGTCAAACCTAAAATAAAGACAATACAAAAACATTATACTGGTAGACTAACGCTCAGAAACCAAGCCGATAAACTCTCGTCCAGCAAGCATAAAGTCATATTCATTCGAGTGACCTTAGTTGACCCACGAACTCATAACATCTTCTCTCTCTGTACCAGAATGATAATTATATAGTCACAAAGGCCAGGTCTGCATGTAAATGAGCCGGGCCAATATATCTCAAAAGCGACGGATAGATTGTCTATTATTGCTACATGTAAAGCCACATGGATACTCAAGTCTTAACATATATAACTCGATATACAAGTATTCGTGGCATCCATCTGTCTCGGGAGACAATGGTTGGCAGACAGTCAATTGCCGGCGTTAGTTCGGCGACGCAGCTTCGGCGACCTGTTTGCCTGACCTGGACATGGCTTTTAAATGTGAAGGGGGGGGGGGGGGGTCACTTCGTTCTCCACCTTCTCGTCTACCGGCGCACTTAGTCCCACAGGGACAAGAACTGCATGCCACTTGCAATACGGCCTCAGAAAACACCTGACTGATATATCTTATTGATGATTTCGATCCCTCGTGCCACATATATTGGTGTACTTGCACAGGTATATAAGTTTTGTGCTGTTCACATGCAGAGTGTATGTGGCCTCCATGGCCCCATGCGAAAGGTCGGGCATCACCCAGCACGTGAATATAAAAACCGTTTGTTTCATGCAAGGATTCCCTGTATGTCAGCAGGAATGATTGTTTCTCATGATGAAACAGACTTTTGATGCTTCACCACAGAAGAGCGCATCCTTCATCCAAACCCACTGTCTAACTGGATGAGCGCAGCGAGGTCATTCCGGGTTCAAGAATCATGTTCCTCCGTTAACTTCTTCTTCCTGTTGTTTACCCTCTAACCACCACAACTGGGGTATGGTCGAGGAAACTCAGCTCCCTCTAGCGACATTGCTATGGCAATGCAGTTTCCTGGGATCAAGATGTTGTCGGGCAGACTGTGATCTTGACCTTTCCAGTTTGAATACAGTGGAGAAGCTCCTGTGACAGGGGTCCACTCTGTGCTACAGTTTTCTCTGGCTTGTATCCATTTTCCAGGTCTTCCCCCTGAGGTTCAAATAAAAGCATATGCGATACTTGGTTACACGCGACATCAACTTTTATCATTATGCCACGAACTGTAGACTGCAAAAACAATTAGACAACAATATGCTAGATTTTCAAAATAGTCACCATAAACGTTGTAACAAGAACTGAAGTGACAAAACATGGTAGCACAGCTAAGAAGGCATTCATTCCTATATTCAAGTAGTGGAACATTGTAGTGAAAGGGACAAAAGGGTAGTGGACCGGTTTTGATACTGAGTTGATAACTACACTCATGACTTCCATAGTGGTGCCACTTATGCTATCTAAGTAGTTCCAGCTCTACAAGCACCGTCGTATATAGCTCCATCGCTAGTTTCACGTCTACTGGTACAATGAGGCTACAACACATCAGATTTTCCTCTTTTTTTTTACTTTCTCGTCCTGTTAACCATCTCCGAAGAAGAAAACAATTCTCGATTTTTTTCCTGAAATCAGGTGAATATTAATGACCGCGCTGATGTCATCCATAAAATCTACTTGCTGCGGTCTTATATAAAAAAACTCAGGGAGTGCGTTTTTCAAACAAAGACATCGGTGACTTCTCATGCAGTCGTTAATATAACGTTAAGATGGTACGAAAAACGTTCTATGTAGCTAACCTTTGCGGCAAAAAACATTCGACCCCAACTTACTTTGCAATCCAGGGGACTCGGTGAACTTGCCTTCTTCTGAGACTTTCCTGTCACGATGATTTCACAGGCAGCGACAATGACGGCCAGCAGGATGCCCGCACCGAGCACCATGAACACCCCGGCAAACACGTCCAGTCCGATGTCTCCACGTTTGACTTCGGGGGCAGGGCCGAAGAGAGGGCATCCGTTCTTAGGCCACCATTTAGACTTTAACAGGTCTAGAGTTCCCGTCTCCTGCATCTTCAAGATCCTGTAGAACAAGTTACAGTTTGGAGTAAATGGAAGGGAAAATAAACGGGGAGAATCTTTCAAACGAAAATGCTATGTCGTTCTAGGACAAGATGTTTTAGACTCAAGACTCATCTCGCACCTCCGTGAAATATTGGTTTTGTGAACTTCTTGTCTGTTTGTTTGTTTGTTTGTTTGTTTGTTTGTTTTCCCTCGTCATTGTGAATTTTTCGCTAATGCTCTAGAAATTTTTCTAATAACAGCCTAATAATGTATGGGGCAAAGTTTGGACCCGGACCCAAACCAACTTTCCCATCCTGCCAGTCTCCGGTTACACCATCTTCCGCCTCACATCCTGTCACTCTGTAATATTCATACAACTACGTATACGGACACACATTTAGATAAACGAATACGCAGACCGAAAATAATAAGTTTACATCTTATACAGTAGAAGCCACCCAACACTACTGTTAATTGCACGTAATCAGTCAAATCACAAACCAGTGCTGTCCAGCTGCATAACTTCACATTTTTGCACAACCCGGATAATTGCACAAAATACACTGGCAAAAATGGGTGTGCAATTTAACGCCTTCTACTGCATTACCTCGCATCAAAATCTAAATGACTACATGTACTTTGGATGGCAGCTCACCCAAGTGTCAATGCCTCCGCTAGAGGGCTGCCTTTCTTGGTGGGAATTCCGTACCCTCTATGGAGGAATGGAACTCCAACCATCATCAGTTTACACTCTGGGTCAGTGATGACGTCATAGGCAAGGGTCGTGTCGTCAGCCATGTAGACGTAATTTCCTGTAATAGCGATATCATCAATGTCTGTGATTCACGTAGCATTAATATACATTGAATAAGAGTGCAGTGAACATCCTCACTAATTTCGGACTTTTGTTTTATAACGGGTGAAACGTTGTTCCATTTTCTAATGTCACATCATCAGGTAATGTCTTGTCAAAGTCTGATAGACTAGTCCTCGAGCTGTTAAGGTGCACTCTCACCGAACATGCGTCATTCTGAATTGTGTCACTGCGGGGTTCGTTCACTGCGTATTGTTATTTTCTCCGATTTTTTTTATAATATAGATATTGCGTAATACGTAAAAGTATAACTTAGAAGACAACAAAATACACAAAAAGTCTGAAAATTCGCTCTTTATCTCTGGAATTCGTTGAGTATCTTTCGAACCCTGCAGTGACGCAAGCGTGACGCAAGTGCAGTGAGAGTGCACCTAGGCCTTTAGTGGGCTTGGGTACCATGACTCGATAGCAACAGTATATCGTACAAGCGTAACACCTTGCGAACAATGATAGTAAAGTTATTTTGCTGAAAACAGTCTGAGGGTGACCGTACCGTTGCGAGCCCTGTTCATGCCCTCCACATAGTTCCTGACACCGTGCTCACGGACTTTGATCATGGCGTACCACATCCGCTCGAAAACCGTGCCGCTTCCTGGACAGGAGAAATTGTGTTTAGCAGTTTGTTTCGGTGATATATTTTGGGCCGTTTAAATTGCCGTATGGGAACAACCCAACAACCTCAGGATTAACAAGGTCACACACCAGGGGGCTCCAAGTCGACATTGACCTTCCTCTTTCCAACAACTTTCAACATACTAAGTACATGTATTGTTACAAATCATTCTAAAGTAATGCTGACCAAAAATATTCAGGATCACAAACACACATACACGCATAAACATATGCAAAGAGACAGAGAGAGAGGCAGACAGACAGACAGACAGATAGATAGATAGATAGACAGACAGACAGACACAAACACATTAAAACAACACAGATGTGGTCCTTCTCAATTTACGAACCAAACTTATCAGAGGAAGTCAAAGCCATGATAGCAGACAGTAAACGTCGATGAAGGTTAGACATCCAGATATCAAGATATGCCAAAAAGCAGATACTCAAGCAACTGGATATGATTTAGAAACGGTCAGACGTTTCAGATGGCATGCACCATCTTTCGTCAGTGACAATGGAGTTATCTGGGAGAAATTGGTATTTCATACCCTAACTATGAATGCAAAATAGTTAAAGACAATTTTGGGTGTCGAATAGGAAACATGGTAAGACAAAGTCAAGCTGAAGACAATTTTGGATTCGGATAGGAAACAAGGGTAAGGCAAGGTTGATGCCTAATAGATAATAAAGAATAATGAAAAATAAAGAATAATAAATCATCACTACTACTTCTACTACTATGCAAATGGGGATCTAAATGACTCAATTGCATCAACCTTTATTAATAGTGGATACCATCTGAAACGTCTGACCGTTTCCAAAATCATATCTAGTTACTTGTAATGAGTAACTACTTTTTGGCAATACCTAGTATACCTTCTGGTTCCGTCGCACGTGACTCAAAAAACTTATAGTATCCTCCTCCCCGCACCAGACCGTAGGGGATGTCGGTCTGTGCTGCCAGGTCCTCAAGGGAATTGATGGTTGGAGACATTCGATTCACCTGGAACAAATGCAGACCCTGAGCTGTTGTTGGTAGTAGATATACAATAGAAAGTGCTGTTCTATAAAACTAATTCCTACCATTTGGATGATGACGAATTCAAAAGAGAGTAAGAAAGGTCAACTTGGTGACGCTTTGGACTTATGAAACCTACATATCAAGATAAACTACAATGTACATAACAGCCATATAACATATAACAGCTAAGATTAAAAACAGTTGGGAATTTCCGATCCCCTCTCATTGGAAACAGAAAAATGGTACTGCAAGTTGCACAATACGAAACGTTTAGTGTCGGTAATGATCTTTTGATCTTATTTGATACTTACCGGTCGACGAAGAAAGCTGAATGTACAGTATGAAGTCTAATCCTACTTTTGCGCTAGATGTTTATACGCATTACAGCATGCAACACCAGAGTCTACCTTCCACAAGTCAACATTCTTGTTGCTGTTCACCTTGTAGTGCCTAGTGGTAGCCACATTTTTTCATTGTCATCCTAGTTTAATTGCTGTTTCTGCAGTAGAGTGTATTTCTAAGTTGTGAGGTTGCTAGCCCTGCCACCTTATAACATGCCTGCTACACCCTCTCGAACACGGGACCCCATTTTACGCGTCCCTTTCGATAGATGTGTGCAGCCAAAACCGTCTGAGACTCCCTTTCCAAGCGTTTCTCAACAGACCATTACTGTTCCTCAAAGGACCATTATCAGATTCGAGCCATAATCCCCTTAAATCCGTGCACTTTAGCTAAGTTGGCACATTTCGTGTGCCATTTAACATGCCAAGCCAAGGATCAATAAAGCTGAATCTAAATATGGATCTAAATCTAAGTAATTACAAGCTGCGACCCACTACGTATCATTCTTCGTTACGTGTTTCGTTTTCAATAAGCTCTGGGCCATGTAATTCGGCGCCAAGCTATAGAAAAAGGTGGATCGATAGATTTGGTACACCCATCTGATTTTGAACACAGTACAACAAAAGACTCAGTTAAAAGTTGCTGTTCCAGACAGGTTACCTCTTCAGTGGTGCAATCAATGTAATCAGGCCAACGGGATTAGTGGTATTATCAAACTTTGATTTGCAAACTATCATTGAGCGACACGATAACGGATCATTTTACAGGCTGTTTTGAAAATCGGGAAATAACGATATGCGTCTGTCTAACGTCAGTCACAGTAGGTATTCATTTCGCTAAGGAGATTCTGTGATTCAACTTTGACAAAACGCAAATGTCAAAAACGGCCTGGCGCTGTCTAAGAGCTTGCTAAGCTGGTTTACGCTATTCGTCACCTGTTAAACTAATTTGAAGGCCTATGCCTTTGGCAATAGACACAGAATGGCAAGCCGGGAACTTCAAATTTGCATCACATTAGGCATGCGCAATGTAAACCTTGAATTGGCTTATCAACACAACGCAATTAGTACAGAAAGGCCAGCGGGGACTTTGACAAACTTATTAAGTCTGCATCACATTAGACATACAAAACGCAAACCTTGAACTGACTTATCAACAGAAGGCAATAGTACCGTCAGGGAGGCCGTGAGATTAGCTGTGTAAGTGGTGATGACGATCAGCGCGAAGAACCACCAGAACGCCACCAGGATCCTCACGGGAGGGGAGCGGGGGGCCGGCTCTCCGCCTGTAACACAGTAGTAATTAGAAGTGTTGTTATATAGTACATGCCTACACCATTGCAATACTATATCAAAGAATCATGTTAGCCCTTATTTTATGTTGATAAGGTTGTTAAGGTTTGTCCCATACCTCTGTTTTGTACTTTTTGTAATGGTTGTTGCCATACGTTGTATAACGTATAATTGTCGTACAATAAAGTTCTTCTGTTATCTGCACATTACCATACATTACCACCGATAGAATTGTTGCGCAAACATCCGCATAACAAGGTCAATGTATCTGTACATCATTCCAACATGTGAGACCAGATAATTCACACATGATCATTACTGTATTGTAAACCTTATAATGTATTTATGACATTTCGCTGTTCTGTATCTGTATGTAGTTTACTAGTTGTTGCCATACGTTGTATCCTTACGATTGGGGAGCAATAAAGTTCATTCATTCAATTCACAGCGGCGGGCAAAACAGCACAGCAATCAACATATTTCAATTCCCTTCGGACAAGACCGTCCGTGACACCTAAATGCATGCACCATTTTAATGTCAAGGCAACAAAATTCAATTAGACCCATCTATATTGAAGAGAGTGTTTTATACTCCTTTGGGGTGTACAGCCTTGTAAGTCTTCACCTGTACTATTAGATTTTTTTTCAAGAAGTCATTAATTTTTCCTCTTCAGGGTCATTCTTTCTACTAACCTCTTGTGGTTGACGATATTGTGAACAGATATATAGCATAGGTTTAGAATGCTGAATTCCTCGAGGTATTCCGTAAAACGTTTTACAAGTTGTAGCAGGTATGTGACATGCTTTTGTCGACCTCCTAAATTTAATCTTTTATACATGCCTGTTACGGTGTCAAAAATACGATGTCAGACACAAATTGGCGAACCTTTTCTCATAACGGACCACAGCGCCAGCCAGAAGCTGTTCTGAAGTGTGAACTTGTCGTCGTTGTCGTTCTGCGGATCCCCGACATTTGACCTCAGCCTCCAGCGACTCACCAGGGATATGGAGGCGGAGATCACGAAGAATGCAACTGTCAACAGCAATGAAAGACATCAATCAACAAATGCTTGGCCTGAACAATTCGAAAAGACTTATAGTTTCTATTAGGTCGTTGCACTCGGTGTCTGTAAAGATCATTTTGATTTGAGAATTGTTTGCGTGGAGAGAAAAGATCCATTAGAAATAAGCGCCATAATGACTGTTCAACTTCAACAGCTCGTATATTATATTTCTATTGTTTGTTTTGATTGTTTTTACGTATCGACTATTTTCCTATTTGACAATTTGTGTTGGTTACGGTGAACGTAAGTCAATGACTCGAGATTGTTCACGTTATTCACAATATATTGTTGATAAAACAACAGCAGCAAAAAACGTAACTGCGAGTGAAAGACACAGTTACTAAATGAACTTGATTTTCTCTCAGTTGTATAGTTTGCAATGTACATATTATGTTTTGTATGTATGTGATGTTGTGCGTGTATTAATGTATTTTATGTAGACCACTGGAAGAATAGCTGGCAACATAATGTTGTAATAGCTAAAAGTGGATCTGAATTAAGTCAAAGTCAAAGAAGAAAGAAGAATGTGTGGACTTAACCGTCGTTGTATCTAAATTTAGTTGACAGTATGCATGTAAGTATTGTACCGGTAGATACTCAGGCAGTCGAGAGATCATACCTATATCACATATTGTTCCACTCACCCATGATAGCTAACCAAACCTCCGTCCTGAAAGGTTTGACAAAGGCGAAGTAGCCCATTTGATTGAGCTCAGGCGCTTTGGTAACCATGCCGACCCCGGAGTGCATGAAGGGGGTGGTGAAGTCCACCACCATCTGACGGTCTGGACTCACACTCAGCGGCGAAAGGGAGAAGTCCGCATTCTGTACAAACAACACAGCCTTCAGAAATGTGCTCAAAGGTGCCTCTAGACCTCCCAGCCTCCATAGCAGGCTCTCTACTATGGAGGCTAAGACCCCTCCTGGAATTTGTCAGACATTTAGTCATTTTGATGTTGTGAGATTTCCAAGCAATCTGTGACTGAACCAACGGCGATATCCAAGCATCTAAGACAGCATATTTGGTACGAGACATTTTGATTTTGTAAAAGATATGAACGACTATTCCATAGGCAGACAGACACACAGACAGATAGACAGGTAGATAGAGACAGGTAGACAGACAGACACAAACACATTAAAAACAACACATAGATTAGTTTGCGATCAAAGACAAAGCAAATGACCATCACAGTGAGAGGACTCTCTATGCTTGATCTTCCTTTATTTGCTTTCCAAAGAAACATTCAATGATAATGATCATTATTTCAAACAATTTGTCTTTTTCCGTACTTGATTTTCTGATTTGACTCTAAGCTTCCACCAGTATGGAAAATCTATAAGTTTAAAAGTAGGTCAGGATGTCGCCATAGAGATTTTATAAAAAATGAAATACTTGTGACAGAGCATTTATCACTTGAATCTCAGTTGACAGACAGGAAGGCTAGCAGGCTTGTTCTTTCTATGTCTGTTTTTTCCATATTTGCTTTCCAAAGAAAGAAATTCAATAATAAACATCATCATTCCAAAGCAATTTTCCCTCTTTCTTAGTCAATTCGCTGCTTTGCTCTAAACCTTTACCTTGATGAAAAATCTTTACTTGAAATTTAAAAATCTATAAGTAGGTCTAGTCAGGATGTCGCGATAGAGACCAACAAAAGAATTACTTGTGACATGGCATTTATCATTGGGATCTTAGTTGACAGACAGATATGCTTGCAGGTTTGTTTTTCTGTGTTTGTTTTTCCTTATTTGCTTTCCAAAGAAAAAGTTCAACATATAGAAATTTATTGTATATATAGAAAATTATTGTCCCTTTTAACTTTATTCGCTGCTTTGCTGTAAACTTTCGCCATAATGAAAAATCTTTACTTGAAGTTTAAAAATCTATAAGTAGGTCAGGATGTCGCCATAGAGACCAACAAAGGAATTACTTGTGACAAGGCGATAATTTATAATTGGCATTCCACTGATAGGCAGATTGGCTGCAGGTGGTTTACAGATTGTATGATTGGCTTGGAACAAGATTAGAATACTGGCATTATTACGTTATGAATGAGGCACGAAACAAGGCTTGACAGCACCACCACCAATTTTCAAAGTAGAAGATTTGTTAACATGAGCTACTAAAGAACAAAAACGAATTATTGTTCTCACGGTGCGGATGTGAACTTGGCACACAGTGTAAGAAAAACAGCCAAATCAAATAGAAACCGAGAACGAGTCACTAGAAAAGTTTCAAAATGTAATTATCATCTGAACTGTGAGATGGTGAGATAAACGTAGCAAGCAAAGTTTGCTAACTGTTAAGTTCTAGAGTTAAACTGTCAGATACAATCAAGGACTCCATCATTTGTTTGTTTGGCACGTATGTGAAAGTTAAAGGCTTCTTCTCTTGACCTACATGTACATGTAACAGGCACTGGCATTGACGGATCGCTGTCTTCTCATTTTACTACTGGTACAACTCTGTAACTATATTGAATTAGGGAAGACTTTGTGTAGCACGATGATAATGTTATGATCCACTGCTCACTGAGTCACGTGTTCTATCTGCATGAGATGATGTCACGGCAGCAGTGGATTGTGCATCCCTTGGCAAAGACTGGTCCTGTTCAGTTGAAAATTTGGGTTATTCCAATTTTTGTGTTGGATAATACAGTTAAACTAGTTTAAGAATGACTTCTACCAACACAGATGAGCTTTCAAGTTATAATGTAATGTTTATTAGGTGTTATGAATATTGCATCAGTTTCCTGGTAGACCAGTGATATTAGTTAGACAGTTAGCTACACTGACCCCATTCAGAATTTCCCGGATCTGCCCGGTCCAGTTGCCGCTCTTCTTCTTCACGCCGAACCCGCGCACATCGTACATCTCGTAGTCGAAGCCGAGATATCGCGAGAGTTCGGTCACCATGTCCACGCAGAACCCGTAGTACTCAGTTTCATTGTTGTCGCCAAGACGTTTCATCGTGAACGGAGCTCTCTGGAGATGAATGAATGAACATCCGTAAATAGTTTCATCAGGTTTTACTCATATAGTAAACACAACCAAAGTCAAAGTCACTTCCAACATGTCGATGTCTGTCAGACACCATCATCAGGGTTAGAATGGCTGATGATGGTGTCTGATGATGCTGATGCTGATATTTTCTGACAGACATCGAACGTTGGAAGTAAGTAGCACTTTGGTTGTGTTTGAAGAAATTTACTATATGAATAAATTAAAAAACCTTTTTGTTTACATAACCTGGATAGACGTCAAAGTTGTATTCAAATTAATGCAATCAACACCTAGATTTTGTGCGTACATAATTTGAAAGAAAACCTGAAGTGATGATGATGCTTCTTGACACAAACAACTACTGGCGCTTACGTCTGAAAGCGTCAATCATCTATCTTTTCTCGTTGTATTAATTCTTAGCAATTAATATTGGATTAAATCATGTCTGTAGACTTAAGCCTGTCTGGTTCAATCTTCGATGGGGTTACATGAATGGAGCTGACCCATATTTTAGGTAAAGGACATGTGCTAATCAAAAGGTCATTCTTGTCCATGCCATACAAGGTGACCATGCTGTGCATAGGGGCATAATGTCGCATTTTACCAATATCTAAGCAAACTTCCGGCGGCGGCAAAAATCATTGTGTCTTCGAAAAAGATATCCATGCGCCAAGACCGTATACATTGGCCACAGAGGGAAAGGCCCAGTGCTGGGGACCAAAAACATGAGAAACGGGGCGATTCTGTCTTTCTGTATCTGCTTGGAAATTACCTTTTAATTGCACTCTATTTAGAGATCCGTCAAGAGGTACGTATACATTTTTTCCAGTGTATCACGGTTTGGTACATACCCAAGGGGTAATTACTTGTGTTTGGGGGCCCAAAATCACCCCGGTCTCTGACTAAAAGAGGTTCATATCTTGGACAAAGACAGAAACCATTACGATCTAGCCCCACCACTCTCAATTTCGGCTTTGGGATTAACAACATACCTCCACTGTCACTATCCGCAAGGTCCTGTTAAAGATGTCGCTCGAGAGATGTCCAAGTTGTTCCATCATGTCCTTCAGCATCGTGCCCATGATGTCGGTCTCTTTAGGCGTAGCCCTCTCTGTGTGGACCCGATGGCAAGGTGACTGTTCCGCTCAAAGCCGACGGTGCTGTTGTTGGGACGACCTCTGTGTATGGGTATTACATAGTGGGAAGTGATTCAAGATCCAGTAATAGTCAATTGCTTCATCTGATAGCTCGTGCCACATTTGTATGATAGAAGATATTATAATCAACACAAGAACAACAACAAAGTTCTATGAGTCGGCTCAGCCTAGTGATAAAGTAGAATAAGGAAATTGAGCTGCCGCAAGATGACAAATAGGCTTCCCATAGATGGAATCAATAATATTGATTTAGGCCAAGATGCCTACACCCGACATAAGGCCTCTTGTTTTCTATAGATCAGGCGAAATCTTGTTAGGATTTAGCGGTCTCGATCGTTATCAGGGACTTGCCACTTCCATCATCAAATGTCGAGTTTGAATGGATCTTAATAGCTTTAAATAGCTAACGATCGTTAGAGATAAGAGGCACACGGCAGAACACAAACAGAACCCGATGCGGACAGGTGATTCAGAACCCGATCGGTATTCAGGTGACCAAGGCGAAGTGAAGGCCAGGGTTATTTGTGGTCAAATTGCGTGGAGGTGGGAGGTTACTGTCAAGACATCAATTAACCTACACAACACAGCATCCGGCATGCGTATACTCGTAAACCATATTGGGAAGTGCAATTCCGAGAGGAATGGAAAATTTTACGATTCCATATCTATGACAGGGGATCAAGAAGGCAAACAAACTCATGATCAGCACCGATTTTACTATAAGATGTTCATGAAAAATGTTCGTGGACAAATCTGGAAGATGCTCTCTTTGTTGAATTGATCTGTCCTCTTGGCCCCTGATTATTGTAACAAACACAATGACTTCTCAATCATAGTTTCGATTAACTAACTCCAGTCTTTGTCAAGGAATGAGCAATCTCCCACTTCTGTAACATCACGTTATGTAGGTGCAGGAAAGAGGGAAAGATGATATGTCACTGAAACTGTCGTACGTTTTGCGGCGTTGCTGCTTCCGATTGATTTGACAGATCTAGAGCGCTGAACGAAAAAGGGAATCGTTTCACGCTTTGTGTCTTTTGCTGTCCCTTTTGATCATACTTGTATGTTCAGTTGTATGGCATCCCAACCATTTAGTCGAAGGTAACAAAAATTTAAGTTAGGAAGCAGCGACGCCGCCAACGTGACACAGCTTCAGTTAGGAAGGGTTAAGTCCAAGTCTTTGTGTTGGAAGTTACAGTTAAGTTAACTCTCATTCAGAATGACTCTTACTAAAATGGAATGAATTGAAATGAATATGAAACTTATACCTTGGAGTTTTTACTTTCATTCTAAGAATGAAATATGCCGAAACAAGCATCAGTGCAGCTGATCGCACAGAAAATATGTTTACAAAATTCCTTAATCCTTTAAAGCAGACTATATATCTAACAGCGGAGATCAGGAAAATCTCTGCACACATCTATAGCCGCCTTTAATAATCTGCCTTCCCGTAGCTCGTACAGAGCCAATAAACCAGAATTTTCTATCGATCCAGGTATGGTAACTACTTTCGGGCAATTTGCCTTTCTGCCATTAGAAAGATAAGTGCAGTTCTTAACAGCTTATTGTAGGTGGCTATACCCGACATATGTGGCAGTAAACGTCACAATATGTAGGGTACACGGCGTAAACGCACTGCAGTAATCGATATAGACAGGAAATATTGCAGATGCAAAGAAACATGCATATTACCCTCCGTACACTACGTTTGACTGTAACAGAGATTTCTGCAATCGTATACATCGTGATAGACGACTTTAGTTAGAACAGAATTTGCTGAATGAGAGTGAATATATGGTCCTTTGGAAAAGTACTGTCGTTGACACCGCTCCCACTCGGGCATTCAGTCAATTTCATGCAAACCTCGCCCAACCTTAGAAAAGTGCCTCTATCTTAAAACATTTATGCCTAGAGTATAAGTGTGCTCACATTAGATAAGAGCATGTCGTTGCACTCTCTTTCCTCTGACACCGTTTTCAACATTTAGTACGGAAATTGGGCTTAGAAGAAGGCGGCTACCCGTTACATGAGGCAGTAACCGTCACAATATGTGGGGTACACGGTGCAAACGTACTGTTAGTAATCAATATAGACAGGAAATATTGGAGATGCAAAGAAACATATTATCCTCCGTGCGCCGTGTGTAATTGGAACTGAGATTTAGGCAATCAGATACATAGTGATAGAGGACCTTTATGTTAGAACAATTTAATGTTATACGGTCCGTTGGAAAAAGACTATCGTTCAACTCTTATCCTCAACAACGTTCCCACTCGAGCATTAAGTCAATTTCATGCAATTTCATAAGAACGCACGCCGTTCAACTCTTTTCTCCGACACCGTTTTGAACATTTAGTACAGAAATTGCGCTTAGGAGTAGGCGGCTACCCGACATATGGGGCAGTAACCATTACAATACCTGGGGCATATATACGGTGTAAATGTACTGAAGTAATCAATATAGACAGGAAACATTGGAGATGCAAAGAAACATATTACCCTCCGTGCACTGTGTAGAACTGGAACAGAGATTTCTGTAATCTTATACTAAGTGATAGATGGCCCTTGTTAAACTCTAGCAGAGCGGAATTTGCTGAATGGGGGTGAATACATTGCCCCCATAAAAACCTCGTTCGACATTTACAGTCGACACCGTTCCCACTCAGGCATTCAGTCAATTTCATGCAAACTTCGCCCAACCTTCAAAACACGCCTTTTTGTATACCATCTATGCCTAAATCTAAGTGTGCTCACATTAGATAAGAGCGCACGTCGTTACACTCTTTCCTCCGACACCGTTTTCAACATTTAGTACGGAAATTGGGCAATTTTATTCCAACCTCGTCCAGCCTCAAAACGTCCGTCTACTTCCAATCTGTAACTGTAATCTACAGGATAAATTCTAGCGAATACATCATGAGGAAAGAGGTCAGAGCTTGATCGAACGACTATAAACAAAAGCCCGGTCTATCAAAGCAATGATGTATATTTATGTGACAGTGAAGCAAGCATTATTGGAACGGACTCGAGAGGGTCCTTTTATTTGGTCAGTTCGCACGCAGGCACGTACAATTATATTCCAATCGCCTTTTCCTTCAGTTGTGCTTACTTTAGTTGATGTATATTCTATCAAACTGTATATTTTATGTTTTATCGAATTGAAACTGAGCCAAGCTCCTAGTCAACTGACCCGGGAATCTTATCAAGTATCTTTACGTTAAGCCATTATTGAGTGGCGTCATTTTAAACACCCTTATGTGCCAGTGGCCCGAGCACCATTGACAGTAATGACAGATAATTCTCATATAGTAAGCGCCACTGAAGATATGATCTTTGCACATAGAGGTCAAGTTCTTTGCCAAGTTCGTCTAAAACATATATTATTCAAACAGAAAATGTGGAGTTGTCGTTCTTATGGGGAAATGGTAGCCTCCTGTGCAAACCATCTTTGTGCGAATCTTTGTTTTTTTTTGGGGGGGGGGGCGCTGATTCGCAAAACATCGTCCAGGTTCTCAAGACCACACTCGCAGCCACTGGGTTGACGTTACGTTTAGCAACATCGCTAGCAATCCAGGGGGTCTACAGAGGCCACTCTCCTTCGCAAAAGGGGCCAAATTTGGCAGAGTCGTCTCAAAACTCATTTGAATTTGACTTTGATCCCCTCTGCGTATAGGAGAATGACAGGGGCAAGGGGCCAGAGAAACGGACTGACTCGACTTCGATCGACTGCAGAGAGAATCAGGTCGCCGTTTCATGTCCCAATCATGCGTGTACACTTAATTACGGAGATCATTTGTCTACATCAGAAACATATCACCATTATGAATGTACGTTCAGATAGATGTAGATAGTGAATATGATACATGTGTAAGTGGTCCGGGTACCACATGCAGTAGGGGATGTTACTAAAAGCGTCAGGGCTAAAAAAAATACAGCAGGGAGCCATGCAGGGTTTAGCCCACAGTGAATAACGTATTTTGCCACACATGAAGGTAGTCAGGTGGGAAATTACACTTTCAGAATGTTTTAGTTTGAAAATTTCGTATCCTTGGCTTTTGAGGGAGGCGTGCCTACAAACACGGATCGCATCTTAAATGAGTTCGCATCAAAGTACGACATGCAAATGTATAAATCCTTATGACATTGCTAATCACCTACGATGTTTACTCGGGTGTTCTTCCAATTCCTCAGTAAACGTACTTCTACTTTTATTCTATTTTTAGAGTAATAATTCTCTCTAGCCTTATGGCATTGTTGATCACTAACGATGTTTACTTATGTGTCCTTCCAATTCCTCAGGAAACGTACTTCTATTTTTTTCTGGGTGAACACATAGCCTCTAAACAGATCCTACGATGGCATAAGATAGTACTAAACTGGCCAAGGGCTGTAGTCAGCCAAGAGGTGTACATTTTCCATGTACACTCTTAGGCCGGCTTCACTCCTCTGCCAGCTTTTGATGCTACCGTATGCTACAGTAGGATCTGCTTGGAGATTAGTGAACACATACATTCACTCTCGTGCACACATGTAGGTCCTGATCACTGTTTCAGACGAGTCTGCATACAAGTAATCTAGTAAAAGAATTGGAAAAGGTCGTACCTTTGATTGCTCTGCTTCGGTCTCTGACGTGGAGTCCCACGATGAAAACAGGGGCGCACATGTAACACCCCGGCTCTACCAGATAAATCAGTTTCTATGGGGGACAGATTGGTAAGTTGTCCGTACGGAACATACTCAGTGCCGTCCTTATATGAGGAGGCCATCCAATCACTAGGAGGGATAAACCACTGAGGAGCGGAGGGGCGTTTCGCTGATCACGCAGTATTACCTCAATAAATCAGAAGGGTCGCCAGAGGATATTGCACGTACAATGTGTCTTCCACAGGGTGCTATTTATGAAGTTCAAGGGTATGTGCTGAATTTCTGTGAAGCTAATATCGCTTTTGTTTCAAACCATATAATTAAGCCTTTATAAACGCTATAATAAAAGTGATTTTGATTTCCCCAAGGATAAACAATGACAAGACAAGACGATGACAGCATCCATCAGGAGTGGCCCAACACATATGAAAGATGACATCAGGTCAAAATAAATTCGAAAGAGTTTTTATTTTGTTTCTCATATGTATCCAACACAAGGACTCCATCTGTATTTCATCACTGAGAAAAATGACTTTCTTTATCAAGGAAAAGATCAGCAAGTTCTCAAAATTGATTAGAGCCAGGAAATTAATGAATAAGTAAAACGGAGTAATGGTTGGCAATTACTATCTGTCCCAGGGAATCGTACACTCGCACAGGTCGATACAGTGTACGTCTACAAAGTCTACATACTGCTCTGTTCTGTACAATACTTGCGGGCTTGAAATAATGTCTTACAGGGAGCCAAGTATAACATCAACGTGAGAAAAATTGCCTCCTATAAAGTATCCTTTATGTACAATTTATCAGTAATTGGTGGGAATGCCATCGTGTATACTTAGAAATAAAAGTGACCAGATCTAGATGATGAGAAATTCTCCCAGTGCAATATCATTTATATTTCTAGAACTAACACTGGGAATATCGTGGCACAAAACTCGTTAATGTAGCATCCTGGGACACCTGATGGCATTGATTTTTTCTTCTCTCATGGGAAAAGGTGATGACAAGATGGAGTAGTACATCAGAGGAGATCAAGGACCACTAGGCATGGCGCCTGAGGGTTCGCACCTAACACAACGGTGTTTTGTATTGATGAAGTGCATTAGCACAAAAGCCCAACTCTGTCGATGATAAATAACATAGCAACAACAGAGTTAAGACAAAAACAATACAATGAGAGAAACCAATTGCATCGCCGTAAACTCCTAAGAAATCATCGTAAAAGAGTAACAAGGAACAACAGTACAGGTTTTTTTTTTTTTTCAAAAACAAATGGTATATTTTTTGAGTGAACGAGAGCTGGTTATTTTATCTCTAAGCTACCGCTTTCTAAGTTATAGAGCATTAGAGTACACCATGGATTGGCACTTACCAATATCTTTAGATTTATTTCTGTTGAGAAGCTCTGCCTTCTCGGAAAGCCCCTGGACAGAAAGACATAAGGGTGTGGTGCTTAGTGGTGCGTACCTAAACTCAATTTCAGGTTCAGGTCCGGATTCAGGTCCAACAGTTCAGGTTCAGGTCCGGACTTTAAGTCATTGCATATTATATGTGCATTTTTTTGAGGGGGGTGCATATAAAATTGCATGTTAGCATGAATTGAAATGCAATGTGAAAAATACATGAAAATGATAGACAGCCAGTGTAAACACGAACTGTTTTTTTGTCTTTTTCCGCATTGCAAATTTCACTGTCCATGGAAGGTTTTAGATGGTTTAGAACAAAAAAAAAGGGAATATAAGTGACAGATTGCTTTTTGCAAGTCCGGACTTGGCTCCGGACATTTAGTTTTTTTTGGGACTTGGACCTAAACATAGGTACGCACCACTAGTGGTGCTTATGTTTCAAACTCTGCTATCTTCATATCACCAATTGAAACATCAAAGGAAAAAACTGCATTTTGTTTTCGTTTCTGAAACAGATCAATATAATATACAAATACATTTCGGGGCAAGAATCAGGGCATCCAAATGCCATTCTTATGCACTTTCCCATACGTTTCTCTCACGCTTTAAAGGTTTAGTGAGTCACTGGTAAGTGACACCGATAGCAATGTCTAACACATATTGCCTGCTCCATGCCCAAGGGAATTGTTAATTGAACATACTGACTGAAGGTAGGTATCTTGCAGAAAACGTCCTTTATGCGACAAAAAAAACATAAAACAGATGGCTTGTCACTTCTGGTTGACGAAAGTGGTCAATATACACAGCAGATGTAATCTCAACTAGTGGTGGATAATTGTTTAAGTTTCGAGTAACGATTTGTAAAGATCGACTGTCATTGCAGGTGAGATAGTAAGATAAGATACCCAAATTAGATCGTGGTACTTTTGGTTTGGTAGGAAGGCGTTACCTTTGCAATTGTGTTTAGCAGGAAGGGTGGTGGCAAGCCAAACGACACTGTAGCAAAACGTTGTACGCAATGATGCTGTCACCCTTTATGTAGGATAACCTCATTGCCAATGTAGGTCCATTAAAGGCACATTTAGCCGTCATCAACGCAATATCACTTCGATAAGGATCGTCGATCGATGCTGTTTTTATAGCGTATTTCGTTTTCTTATTCTTTTGACATTTAATGATGTTAAACTATCTTTAAGCAAAACATATGAATCTGTTTGCCAATTCTAACGACGGAAACTCTACAGTACGATACGTATTTCCACGGCCAGTCGCCATTAAAATGAATAAGAAATGGATGGAAAGCCACCAATCATTGACCATAAATAGTAACTATCACATTTTATAACAAGCCTTTAGAGTAAACTTGAAGCATTAGCACAAACTAACAATTATTCAACGGAAACGGTTAGGATCAACCACTCCAATCTTGACTCAGAGATTGCATCAAGTCATCAATAATGTATCTTAATGTCACTACTGCTTCCATATGACTCTTATATGACAATTATTTCTGATTCAAAATTTATGATATGAAATAATCATATCGATCCCTAGGGTCTCATGTAATGGAGATCATTCTGAGTGACTCGAGTTGAAGATGAAGGCTCTGCCCCGAAGGACGTGCCCTCTGACCTCACTCGTGATTTTAGACTTTATGTATGTATTTCTTTGTACGTCTGATCTGTATCTGAGAGTATGTTATTGTATCTGTTTATGTATTTGTATGAACTGTATATTTTTTTCTTGTATGAGCCCTGAAAGTGTAGCTCAATCATTCTGAGCTGAAGGTATTACCTCCATTAAGGAAAATCCAATTGGGGCTCTACGAGCATCCATCGTTGAAAAGCTCTGTAGAGCTTTCCTTCTCGGAAAGCCCCTGGACTGACTCTGTCAAACTCTGCTATCTTAATCGATCTCACCTTCTTCTGCGGTCTCCTGATTGAAGTGGGGTAAACGGAAAGGTCGACGACCTCTAATTCTATAGGATGTTTCCTGGCAATCGCGCGCATGTCCGCGGGTTGTTACGATTAGGATCAGGATGCTCCACGACCCGGGCCCGTCCTCTATTCTGCCAAGTCTGACCGAGTTGGGGTGGTGTGAATAAGCTGAATGTAATAGGGACTTCACACTGAACCCGAATCAGCAGGAATCAAGCAGAACCAGCCGGAATGAAGTATTTGCAAAACACGTGCCACATTCCGGTGGGAATTCCAAATGGACCGAATACCACTTCACACGAGAAGCGGAAAGCCCTTTAAGTGAAATTTCTTGTATATTCCGGGATATTTGTAGTACATTCTAGAAATTCAGTTAGAATAGTCAGAATACACGTTGAATGCCGTTCGATATTTCTCCACCTCAAATGGACCTCGAAAGTTTTGAGCCTGACAAAAACATTCGGTACGGCCACAAGGAATATGATATCTGGAATGCAGTGAGAATTTCTAGAATACACCTCTAATTCCCAGGAAGGTACATAGATTTTTTAACATACAATTGCAAGAGACGTCACCACATGTAGATAATATGCAATCCTGTTTTGTAAACAAACTCTTTCATGCGAGTCAATTGTTCTTATGACCTGTTCCTCCAGAATTGGGTTATTTCTAAGCAGATGTTAGGAGTCTGGTCGTTACTTTCTCCTCAGCCCGTTTTCTTAAATGGTAATCCAAATGTAACGGTTTTACGTCCCAACATCTGCTTGGAGATATCCTGGTTGATGGAAAGACAGGCTTCAGGACATGCGCTCATTAGGAACATGTCATCTTCACTTCCGGGTGGTAATGTTTTCGGGTTTGTATGTGTGTTCGCACATGTATATAAAGATTATGTTGATGAATTGGTGTGATTGGTTTTCAGTAGCATATAGCTATTGTTATGAAAAACATGCAAAGTTATACAAATCAGTACACAGTTTGCGTAGTTAATGAGGAAACATTATTTGTATATTGCGTTTTATGATAGGAACAAACACTTACAATAATGAAGTTGAAAAAGACGACTATTTATAGATAAATTATGCACACGAGGGCAAAATTTGCATAATTTATGATAATATACTTATTATACAATGTTGTAATGTGATCGATAGGCAGACAATGGTTGGGAAAGGGGTCATCAATAGATATAGATTATGAAAATGAAGGTCTCTTTTGCATGGTGAACAAGAAAATATCGTATCACATTAATGATGGGTGATTTCAATTCAGTATAGTTATAACATTATCAAAATAAATAGTATAACACATGAACATCAGGAAGAGACGAACATCAGAAAGAGATCAAACTGTTGAAATTTAACAAACTTTCACAAAAATGTACAATTAGTTCACTTTTCAAACTCCATTGATTATTTAATAGAGGTTAGGGTTCTACGAACTGTTGTTACAACATATGAAAATTCCGGGATCCATCGGATCTATCAAAACATGTACAAATTATGATAAATAGATGTCTTAGAACAACAAATTGTATCTTGACAGGTGGTGGCAAAACAACGTCAGGCCAATTTATCTGGATTCGTGCAAATGCACCCTTTCAATTAGAGGCTGCGACCGAGCTACGACCGAGCTGCGACCGAGCTGCGACCGAGCTGTGACCGAGCTGCGATCGTGCAACGACAACAAAGCAAAAATTACGGTTTGACAGATAGCTCAGAGTTCATAGTTCATAGTTCAAGAAGTTTTTTACGTTTTGTGTGTTTCGTCGTATTTCAAATAATACCTTTGCATTGTGCATCATATTCCAATTACAAAATCAGGGGTTACAAAAATCCAATTGTATGGTCGCTTATTAGCGATCTTCGTCTGATGAAGGAGGGCATAGAGATACAGTTTTTAATCCTGGTTATTCAGAGTAAAAATGGGACAATACTAAGACATCATAACTCATCGGAAGTCACGCCTCCCATTTTTGCTCCCATTGGATTCATCTGTTCAATATACATTTTAACTGTTTCCTTATACATGTGTAATAATCACTACAACCTCAAATATCAGCAATTATTTCATAGTCCCACAATAATAGAACAATTGTACGGTTTCTTCCGTCAAATTCAATTTAGTATCCTGCTGTCTGTAAATGTTAAGAAATCAGATTGAAGTTACCCAAAAATTGCACATAGTTGTTATTGCTTTGACAGGGTGTTCGAGTGATAGATTGTGTATCTTTTCATACATTATCATAAGTTATCTAAACACAGCTTTCTTCTGTTAATTTACTAGATATCATATATTTGTTATCAAACTGTTTGTATATATTCTGTTAAAGTGTGTCTCAAAATCTGCCTCCTGTTTTCCATAGTCTGTACTCTGTATACGGCTACAGCCACTCCCGTGTGTATCCGATGGTGATGCTCTGTCCGAGACGGGAATGGCTACGTTGACGATCAGAAATCAGTACTAAACTTTAGACAACACATGCAACTAGCCGCATGTCCACTTAATGTCCAAACACTTGCAGCCGATGTGCAACCAAAACCGCGAAAACCGCCGCTAAACTGCTGAACTTCGCTACTCCTTCCGAACGCCAGGACCGACCTCCGGAACTACAGGGTTCGGCATCGTTAATAAGATCGTCTGGAAGAAAGAAAGAAAGACACTGGCAATAGTTAATTTTGTGCTGTGTGTTTCTATACAATTGCTGCATTAGCAGGTAATGCTAATTCACTGAAATCACTATCACTTACTATAATGTATCATTTTGATTTAAACACGAAATGAACAATGGCAATGCACTAGGCACCATGAAGAAATTTATTCTGGCTACTTTCTTGAAACAGTGTTTTAGAGTCAAGAGGGCTATCAGTATAGGACATACCTTTTAGGCTAGTCACCCTTCACCCCATGTAGCTACTCTGGCTATGTGTACCTTACCGTCTTTCAAGGACCAAAGGTTCTCAAAAGTCCTTTGACCGCTTTCAAAACTCCTTTGACATTCCATCTCAGGACTTTGTGATATTTTCTGTCGTTTTGCTTGTTTTAACAGGTGGTCTAGAAGTGGGTTAAGAGATGTAGATGTTTCGTTTAGTAGCAATGCATCAAGCATAATTCAATTTTGTCAGTTTTATCTGATCAGTCGTACTTGATGATGATGACAACATCCCTGGCCAAAACGTCTGTACCGATCTGCACTATAAGCTACCTGCAGTATCTATACGCTTCGCAGTGCTTCCCCTTACCTGTTTCCTTCTGAAGGCTAGGCATGTACCGTTCCCAGAATGCACACTGCTTGCTCTTCGGACCGCTCAACATCCGGGTTCCGTCGGTATCCAGGATGATGTATTCCCGCCCCTCCTCTGTGTACGGCCGCCATATGTCATCGGTCGGGTCGTCAGGTGACCTCTTGTTTGGGTTACTGATACAATAAAAAAAATATAATAGCGACTGTGTAACTACACAATCAACTTAAACCGACTTTTAGGTGACTGCCTTCTCCCGTCAAGAACAGTGATGAGAGGGATATAAACTCAGTCACGTTTGGGACCGCATTTTGCACAGTGCAGCAGCGACACCCAGCTGCAGCGCGAAGTACAACCAGTCAATATCGCCCCGAGAATGAATAAAAGACAGTCACCGAAACGTTGACTTAAACCATTTGGTTGTTCAGAAATAAACTTTGTTATAAAAACTGATATAACATTGTCTTACAAATCTGAGAAAACTGATCACGGAAGCTACTGCGTACGTTGAAGGATAATCAGAAATGTCTGTATGTATTGAAAGAAGGACTCCCAAATACATGATTGTATATTTCATGTTGCTATAAAATGTTTTAAAGACTTCCCTGTTGATTACTAGTACTACACATATAATACTTTCAAACATACCGTAATAGAGATGGAGACGTAAAATACCGTTGTGATAAGAGACGCCATTAAATACCACCTACCCAGTCCTAGCGAAGTTGGTCCAGTACCGCATCATCCTGCGAGCGAGTTCCCCTTCCTCTGCGGTGTAGTTCCACTTCGGATCGATAGGGAGCCCGAAGATGAACTCTATCTCGTACCCGTGCATGGCGCCCATCCAATGTGGCCACGCCAAGTTGGAGGCCACCTGCGCGAACTCGTACACATATGCTGTCCTGCCGTGGTTAACGTGGCCCTTCCCCGCGGCCGTTGTCGGACAAACGAAGAAGTAGTCCCCGAAGACGCTATCCAGTGCATCTCGGTACATGGTGTCTTGGTCCATGTGTAGCCAATCCGTATACTCAAACGCAGTAGCCTCAACCGTAATCTCGTTCAGCCAGGGATGGCAAAATTCTATGTCTCCCACAAACGTGTCCCTGTCGATGATACTGTCCGTATCCTTACTAAAACCAGGAACTCCGTACACTAACCAGAAATTCCCCTCGTTCTTGACAAATCCAACGAGGATATCAATGTCTTTGAAGGTACCTTTCTCGTAAACCTCGGCAGGATCTTCTGTAAGGAAGCTTCCATCCTTGATTGGAGGGAAGGGGATGTCAGCAAGGAAGTGTGCGCCGGTCAAGTCTACAACATTCCATTCGTGGTCCAGGATAGTCTGCGCAGGGACATCCCTCAGGCAGGCCACGAGTGCATCCATGTCCTCCTCCTCTGCTGAGCACCCGATATCTATGGCCAGGGCTTTGGTGCGTTTCCGGGCTTGCTCGCTAGGTCTCACGGCCCAGGGAGCGAGGGCGGACGCGCTCTGCAGGATTGCTCTCTGGAACAGATTCCTGCTCATCGGAGAGATCATGTGGAAATTCACGCTCGCAGCGCCTGCGCTCTCTCCAAATATGGTGACCTTCGCCGGGTCCCCTCCGAACGCGTGGACGTTTTGTTGAACCCACAGCAGCGCAAGATGTTGATCCAGGAGTCCTACATTCCCGGGCGCGGCTTCTGACCCGCTGTACAGGAACCCGAGAGCACCGAGCCGATAGTTCATGGACACCACAACGACATCCTCCATACGTGCCAGGTATCTCCCGTCGTACACATCTAAAGACGACGTGCCCCTGAAACGGACGGCAACAGAATCTAAATTTGTTTCGTGTTCACCAACATTCCAAGCTGCTTTCATTTTCTCCCTGAACTGAATTCGAACTTTGTCCCTGTTTCAGTGTTTGTCATATTCAGAGTGTTCTAATGAAAGGTAACGAAGAGTTCACACCTCACATCAAGCAACATCTGGTATAGGTATCCAAGATTCGTGATAGGGAAGTCGGACGGGGTAACGTAATTCTGGTTTCATGTGATTTTGTGGCACACTGTTTATCGAACAAGGTCAAGCCCCCGAGTTCCTTTTCCTTTTGAATGCAGCAAATCAATTCCTATACAGCTACTCCAAGCAGAGGTTTATGGGGAAAATCGTTACCTTTTCCTTACATTGGTCTTATATGCCGTCTTTTTCATCAGCCATCGAAAAAGACTGCACAGAAGGAAAAGGTCACGATTTTCCCCACAAGTTTCATAAGGAAAGGGTCACGATTTTCCCCACAAACCTCTGCTAGGAGAGTATACACAGCTTCCTACCTGGCTGAAACCACCTTACTCTTCTCTACTCTACTCTACTCTACGGTAGCACCCCACCCTCCCGGCAGTGTGGTTCAGCGTTACAAAGTTGTCCACATATTACGTCTTACGTTAGTTCCCCAAATGAATCTTCAAGATACTCACGAGAAGAAACCTCCTCCGTAGATCCAGACCAGGACGGTTGCGCCTGTAGGTGCGGGTGTTGGCTGCCATACGTTCAGGTACAGGCAGTCCTCGCTGATGGGCGTGTTGGGGTTCCACATCTCCGCACCATGGAACCCGGGAAACGCCTCATCGGGTGCCAGCACACAGGAGTTAGGGAACCTATAGAAAACATAGTAATTAGGGTTTTTTAACGGTACCAGCGACATATACATCTTCTAGTACTAGTTTTAGTTTTTTTTTGTTATTCTGTTATGTCCCATGTTAATCTATTCAACATTCCTATGTTCTATATGTTTACGTTTATTTATAATTCAGTTGTATCGCTTGTAAAGTACTACTTTTAGGATTTCAGTCATTTTCAACAGACGACAATTCGCCAAGAATACTCATTCATCGTTAGATTATTCTCATGGACAAAGCTAAGGCTTGGGTCACATCTCCAAACCGGGGCCCGGCCGGGCAGCTTTCGTCATCGAAAAGTATGCGATACAAAATGCATCAAAATACACAAAATGTCAAGACAAGATTCATTTGCATGATTTCTGTATACTTCTAGGTATACATGAAATGTTTTAAATGTGACCTAAGCCTAGGAGATTGAAACCTTGTCAAAACTGACTAAAATTCGTGGTTGATAGGATATCGCCGTATCTACAACTATTTTCATATCAATTTTTCCGATTTGTTTGCCACAACCCATACAATTTCCGAGGAAACATTTATACGTACTGTGTGGCCTCGTACACGCCGGTCCATGACTCCGCAGGCTCCGGTGCTCGGAACCTCAGGTCTCCCACGGGAGGCTTGGCGAACGGAATTCCCAAAAACGCGTTGACCTTCCTTCCCAAAACGTCAAGCTCAAGTCCACGAACCTGCCCCGCTGACGTCGTGACGACTGACGTGGCGGCGTCAACAGACGTCCGCACCAACATCAGGAGAGGTAGAATCTGTAGCAACAGTCGCGATGCCATTCTGCTTTGGTTGGTTTGACTAGCTTAAAACTGAGGAGTCCTGAAGCAAATCTGTCCCCGGCTTTGACCTACGCTGTCTGCCGGAACCAGATGGAAAGTGTCCGTTCTGGTCAGTAATACAATAGCGGTATTCACAGCCCACACAACGCTACACAGTTCCACCCACTGAAAGTCGTCCCTGTTATCGTCGTCCTTTCATCTCCCAAAGTGTAGTATGGGGGCTGGAATCTTAAGGGACTCTTTCTGGACATTCAATGTGGCATCGCTTTCGGGGACGAATCGTTGGCCAGGACGTTTGTGGGTTGTTGTCGACCGACATCGACCACCGACTGCAAGGGAGAATAAAAAACGTTTAGTGAAAAGCTTCAAGGCTTGATTGACAGATCGTCACCACAATTTAAACCGTGCCCATGTAGGGATGGCATCAAAACAATCTGCATAAGGAGCATCAGAAGCCGAATATAGAGGAGGTCCCCATCCAACTGTAAAC
This sequence comes from Branchiostoma floridae x Branchiostoma belcheri, assembly GCA_019207045.1. Classification (NCBI taxonomy): domain Eukaryota; kingdom Metazoa; phylum Chordata; class Leptocardii; order Amphioxiformes; family Branchiostomatidae; genus Branchiostoma; species Branchiostoma floridae x Branchiostoma belcheri. The sequence goes on along the minus strand of CM033025.1, from coordinate 23,623,546 downwards.
AAACAAGCATACACACACACAAACACACACAATTCAGCCAGTCAAATACTGTAGCCAACAATGTTCAAAGGCACGGATAAAGCAAAGGTCGTGGACTTTTCCTATCAATCGTGCGACCAATACGTGCAACATTGAGGAACATTTACCCGCTACCTAGCTACCCTCCCAAGCAGTATTCTAGAAATCCTTGTCCTCCAGGAGCGGGATACAAAGTGCAAACTTTGCATGCTGAAGACCGTAGGAATGTACTGAATATAGCTAAAGAATATGTTTGGCCCGAGGCTTGGTTCCCCTTATTTGTTCAAATCCATAGCGCTGAATAAGCGGCGCAGTTGAACACCAGCGCCCGTGGGAACACGACTGACGCAGTCAGCGAAGAATGACCCTTCCATCCATCCGTCTTAATTTGTCCAGCTCCCGCTGAAAGGTCCAGTTTAGTTCCGCCGATGTTTAGTTAACCTTTACCGGAAATCTGTATAACTCACTTTGCATTCAAAAGTCGACGGTGCCAAGTCATGGCGATTCATTTTCCAGGCAAATAGGATTCTAAATAGCGGAAATACAACAAAAATGTCCTGCGGGAAAAGTAATTTTGTTTTTAAAAAAACACATGGCGATTCTATCTGCGGTTGATGTAAGCTTATTCTGTACATGGATTTTGCTTTGTTCGTTGTCGCAGCTTTAGGAGAGGTTTTGACTTCAGTAAATGGAAGTGAACGTTTGCCGTCTTTGAACACCATGCCTGAATATGAATAACCATGGACTTCAATGGTATACGGTGTATCCAAACCCTTAAAGCAATACAAGTCGCACATATGACAACCACTTTATGCAGCTGATCTGTAATGAAAACTACACATCAATGAAGCACCTTTCTGCGTTGATTATATCATTTTTTTAAGTTTCTCAAAATAAAGCAAAATACAAAATCCGTCAATTTCAGAGGACATCTTCAAAGGTTACCTTTCTGGGTGTTGTCGTGCTGTAATCGATAAAATTACATTCTTGCTACTAGTATTGGCAAGATGCTTCTCTCCCTTACATGTTACATGGCGGTAGGAGTCGGAAACTTCACAGATTTCTTTGCAATATTGGACATGCCTGGAATATTAATGCATAAACGGTATGGAATCTGAGTATCAAGTCTCAATCTTAACTGGTGAAACAGCACCTCTGTACGATATTGCTTGGTACTGCATCATTTATCTCTCGCGTTTTTCAAATGAGCCCCCACCCACACCGAAAAAAAATGAATTGAGAAAGCGTTTTGTTGCATTTTTAGCCTTTGGCTTCTGTTCCTTGCTTCTCTGCTTACACCATTAGCCACAACAGAAACTATATTGGACAGGCCTAGATGAGAGCAGAAGAATCTGGTGAACGTAATTGTACCAAGATTTGGCGCGACATCACAGGAGTTATCAGACGTTCACAGTAGTCAAATTAGGCCATGTTGAATTATCATATGGGTGACATCCACGCGCTTTGATTTTCGACCGTTTCCAAAAATAAATGAAATATACATCGTTGTTTGCAAAAACAAATATCGGAAAACGTATGCTAATGTCATAGGATATTCTAAGGTCAAAGAAAATGTGAAAGAATCTATTGTTCGGTATACTATATTCTGTGTGTTCAGTCATATGTTCAACCTCACTGACCACTTAGATTTCATGAGGCAACTTTTTTTAGTCAAACTTTTTGGGGTTGATGACCCAGATATGATGTCATCCATATAATCAAATCAACATGGCCGAGACATGAGCAGTCTACTTCCTCCTGATCTCCTGAAAAATCCTCCTCGACATCCCGCCCATTTGCAAATCTTCACCAGTTCATTCTCAGAGAACAAATAGAAGGCAGAAGCTAGGACTAGGAGTGATTGAGCATTTCCTTGTGGTCCGTTATCCTGGTGAATACCTGATTAGAGCAGGGCCATCTCACATCGTCCCTAATGTGATCGGGATGGTAATTCAATAGGATATTATTGAGCGAGTCGCCAGTGATCATCAGAGGGGTCATGGAGGGTCAAACTCGGTCAGGCGAGGCAAAACGCCGCTGATCCAATTAGTATTCTATCAACATTTGCCATGGATTATTTTGTATCCTAACTCTTCAATAATCAATTAATAAAGCATGGAGTTTTCAATATCTAGAGAGAATTGAAGTTTCTGGAATAGGCCTAGGCAGTTTCGTCAATCAACAAATTGATAGTTAATTGCAAATTGTTAATTCCGTGTATCATCTTTGCTGAGTCCAGAACCAAGTCAGAGATAATGAAAGGTGTTCCCTTCTGCTCTATCTCCCTACTCTCCAAGTAGAGGTTCGGCTCAGGCTGTTTTGAGCGTATTTTAAGCTAATCTCCAAGCAGATCCTACAACGGCATAATCATAAGATAGTATTAAACTGGCCAAGGAGTGTAGTCAGCCAAAAGGAGTCCATTTCTCCGGTAGCCAAACACACTCCTAAGCTTCACTCCTCTACCAGCTTTTATTACTATCTTATGCTACCGTAGAATCTGCTTGGAGATTATTTTCAGGCGTTTACATTGTATTGGGCTTGCTATTTTGTGCTGTCTTCTTTAAGGCTGAAAGACATTAAGTAAACAGTACAAAATAGAAAGTCCGATTAAAACGCCTAAAACACGTCAAAATACTGGAGCTGAATTTCTGCTTGGAGAGTATTCTGTCTCCCTCCCTTCCTGGGTCATATACATAATCCCTACAGACAGATCGTATTGGCCGAAGAGTGGAAATTTCTCGGAGCTGCCATTTCACCACCCCTGCTAATGCGATTTGAGCAGTAATTCAATATAATGTTATTGAGCACGTCGCCAATTAATGGGCGGTGGGGAAATTCACATTAGGGTGGGTCCGGTCCGTTCAATCAAATTTAGAGCAGAGAATACATACAGAAGGGGCGAGTTTCAGTCCACCTGAGTAATCTTACGTGCCTATACATTCAATGTACCACATTCGAATCATCGCCTTCCTTTACTAAAAATAGACTCTCTTGGTAGGTCTACACTGATAGATCACATCACATATTAAAGTATATCTATGGAATATATGTGTGGGTCTTACCACTTACTACTTCAATGATTGAATGTGTATATAGGACAAGCGACGTAAAGTGATAAGACAGAAAAATCATTCGTAGCACACTGAAAATAGCGTTACTAATACTATACTAGAATACCATGCCACGATGTTGAATGAATGTTCTGTATACCCACCGTGCTGTGAGAGATATTGCTCGGTCCAAATTTTCATCTATCGATACCTGAAGTCTGGAGTCTGCCTGGCTCGGATTCTAGGTGATGTCATCTCTGCACAGCTTACATGTAATAGGATTGTTCTCGATCCCACTTTGACATATAAAACCACGACCCGATGATATTTTGCCAAACCTCTTCCAGGGGAAAGTGGGGGAAATATCCAATCGCATTAAAGTGAAGTGCTCATTTGGGCAACCCCGGGACAATCATAGCGCCTGAAAGTGCAATCAGGGTGCCTATACCCATTGTCCTCAATATCACACCAGGTCAATCTAATGTGGTTTATTCCACGCAGTAAAGGGGCAGTGGCTCTGATGGATTTTTATTGACCATCTTCTTCAACAGAATAGAGCTTCGGTCAATCCTTGACCTGTATATATACGCACCTGTCTGGACCGTATGTTACACCATATGTACATTGGACACTGCCACCTGTACTTCTATTTGTATACTTCTCCAAACGTCGCGAACCTGCACAACGTAAACTTTGTGTATTTGATTCATGGCTATTTGCATAGGTGTTGAGTTCAGGCTGCGGTCAGTTCAGTCCAATTGTGATACTGGATTCTATTACAAAGCTTTTCATACTACAGAACAAAGGTGAAAACGGCACACTGAAAAGGAAATTTCAAAGCAGTCACATATGGCAGTATGCCATGAAAATCCCAGTAAAGTTGAATTTTACAGTCGTCATTGAAAATTGGGAATCGTGTAGAAATTGTGCCAAAAGCCAAAAGCTTTTTCTTGTTTTTACATTGTTCTGATGACTGATGCAAGTGTCACAATTTACATGTACCACGTGGGCCGATAAACGCTTCTAATTGTGTCGTCTTTAATATGAAAAATACTTTATCACTGAACTTGTTTTACAGTGGTACCGAATGTTTATTTACAGTGTACGTTTGACGTCATTGCATGACATTGTTCTACAGTTGGTCGCTGGGGCGAGTGGTTGGTAGGCAATTGAACCATGTGTAATATAGCCTCTTGATATGCAAGACCAATTATGCAGAACCAACCAAAAAGCAAGTGGTGCCGAATGGTAACCTATGCCCGTTGAAAATTTGGATCAACAGTCGAAGGCCACATGAGTAAAAGGGGATTCACACAAGGGCATTGTGTCAAATAGAAAATGACCTACTAGAAGTAGTATATGGACGCAGTGGGACAGCGAAACTCAAAACCCAAGGTCCAGCTCTTCCTCGATGGCATGCGGCATGCGACGAGAAAAACCAACAGTTGTCCAAGGACAACACGGAAATAATTGCCAACGATAACTGGGCTGTATAGAACACGAACACATTCCGTCGTAATTCCCTGGACATGAAGGTTGAGACCGAGGGGCCCCGAACAAAAGGCGGAATAATTACGAAGTAATCAAGTCCTCCTTGTGGGGGTCTATCGGTGTGGAACATGGCCAATATCTGCCCTCTCCCCATCACATGCCTGCCCTCCTTTTAAACGCCTGTCATACCCTTACCTCCAGTCTTTGTCGTTAATTAGTGATCACGTCAAATGACGTAAAAGTCTTGAATGTAAATTTACTGTATCCACTTACCTAACAAACAGAGGCCTCCTCTCTGGGTTGACTTTACAATCCCTCCCGCGCCGCGGTACCGAGCAAAATGGGTAGCTTGCGGGGCGCTGTGCTAGCGCATCGGAAAAATGTGGCGCCTGTATTATCTTAAGAAAAGTCGGGTCAGTGGTTTTTGATCCGTGTTACAACGAAAACAAGATCGAAGCTAAAGATGACCTGGAGCTAGGAAGCCTGGAGGACCGGTATAGCAACTCTCCGCTGTAGTTTGAGGGATGGTACGCGAGACGTCCGGAGCGGGAGTACGGCCCGGGATGCCGCCATACCAGCAATGCGCACATCCGTACCGGGAACACCTTTATGGGTATGGCTATCGAGACAGCGTTTTGTTTCTGGCCGCCAACTGGCGACAATCGTTTGTTCGCCGTCGGCATTACAAAATGAGAGGGATGGTGAGGGGCACACATGTACACAACATGTCGACCTAGTTAGAAACATGTAAAGAACTCTTGATCTGAAAGGCCAAAAATTAATTCAATTTCTTCTTTACTTCCGTGGTTATGGAGGATTGATAGCAAGGTTTTGATGAAGACAAAGTACACTCGCATAAACCCTTCGCATCTTCCTCATCAATTGTGATGAGGATGCAAATGAAAACTGTAGCATAGAGGTATTAAACTGTGACATTTACACAAATTTAGAACTTAACGTACTCCATATACAGCTTAATGGCAGCGCAAACCTTGGTGGTTTTTACGATTTTCTGGGTGTGAAATGTACTTTGACTCAACTTTGACAACGAGTGTTTAAGTTACTTCGGTTTTACTCAATATGAAAACATCTCAGCACAGGGCAATGAGTGTTGACATATTCGTGTTGTTGGTTTTATTGCTATGATAACTTCGTGTTATCTGCCGGTGATCAATGAAGAGGAAAATGCAGCGATCAGAGCATATGAGTTGAAAACAGTAGCATCAATGATAAGATACAAAATAAGCCTGCAATGATCTGTAATGGGGCTGTGTACAGATGTCGTGCAAGAAAATTACAGTACTTTTTTTTCGTCCCCACCCCTCCACCTAACTGTCGCACGATCGGTCCCGACATTTATAAATAATCCGTTTGACGTTTGGAATAGGTCAGAGCAAGTGGCCCGTGGCCCTGCTCCATCTGAATGTCGTATTACTATTCCAGGTCCCGCCAGGCGGACAGATTTCGGAGGTCTCTACGGGAGGCGGGATGGCGTAAATTCCTCCACGGTTCCGCCCGACCTTTGCGTCATCACGGCCGCCTAGTTAATAATAGATGGCGTTTGTTGTCGGTGTCTAATACAGCATATTCATTTTCCCGATTGGCCCTTTAGGACCCTTTAGCCCGAGTGACATTCGTTCTTCATAATGGGCTTGCAGACAGACTGGAGTCCATGTAACTCGTGCAATACTGTCGTACGATTATCTGCCTGACTGAAAACACAAGGCCTGAAAATAGCACTAAAACAACACTGCACGTGCAGAAATGGCACATGACGGCAAAGGTTACAGAAATAGCACAGAAATGTCGAAGTTGTCGAAATGTCATCAGAATTATCATGTAACACATACACAAGTGTGCACACATACACACACGACACACATGTACGAATACTCCCCTCTACGCTTTAGTAAAAAAAAACAACTCTCACGTGCTTTTATAATTAGTAAACAAAATGGCATGCAATTGTAAGTTGTTTTGTGAAATTCAACTGTTGAAAGCTATAATCGAACTTTTCATGTTAATCATACCTGATAAGATTTTGACACATTATGATTATGCTACCGGTATACCAAGCACCGTCCTTTGGGAATTTGGTCGCCTTTCTTAACGCTGCAGGTCGACTTCTTATCGATAGAGGGCAACACTAGTCAATATCTGTAGTCTCGTATCCTGACTAGACTTTATTCATATTACAAAAGTTATTTTTCAATGGAATTCTCGGAACTGTCAAATAAGCATTGAATGCATAAAAAGCAGGCTATCCAATGAAATTGAAAGTAAGTGTGCTAGTATTTCTTAATTACTATTGTCAACCATGCTGATTTCTATATAGCAAAGAAGCAGAAAATCATGACGCATACAAAGCTGCTTTGAATGACTTTTGACTTACTTTCAATAAGTTATCCAAACTTTCGTTCATGTGCTTGGGGATAGTAGGAAATAAATCTTGGTAACGTTACTTATTTTGAGCGTCCGTGCTTTAACTATCATGTGACAAGAGTCTTTGATACATAGGAGGAACTTAAACTGCAGAATGATTAAGTCCATGTTTTAGTTGGTTAAAAAGAGTCACTCAAATATCATGGATGGAGTAGAACCACCACCTTCTTGTGGTGTCCGTGATATTCCCCTGCGGATATTCCGAAGTCGTTCGGAGAAGAGACATGCTCGACAAAGGCATAGTAATTGTTCCCTTATTCCAATCCTTACATTCAATGCCATGACGTCATATTGTTCAGTGGAATGCCTATAGATTACCGCGCATTGAACCTTTGATCTTCCTGCAGCTGGGTGCTGAAGAACTGGGTGAACAACTTTGACCTGTATGCCACCTGCACGTTGGACTACACTAACACATGCAAAAACAACGCAATCACCGTAGACATATTGGCTTGAGGAAGGCATTCCGGTGTTAGAAGGTAGGTTGCAGTGTCATTTTATGCTATTTCTTTGGCCCGCGATTCAAATGTACGGCTCAATCGTGCTTTCTTCCATAAAACACGACGTGCTTGTATCATATACCAAATAAACGGATGCTAGATTGAGAGTACAGAAAAGTGAATTTGTTGCGTTCTGTCCATGTTGGCTTCTGTCGACGTTTTAAGCCCTTTTTTAACGTTTAAACTTTTACAGTTTCGAACTGTACGCTCTTGAAGATATCAAAGTGGTAACAAGATAAGTAGGGTAATGTTGAAATGATCAGCTGAATATGTGGTTATCCTACTATGGGCGTGGCACACAATTTATGCTATCTGACCTATAAGGGTTTAACAGCAGTACAGTTTTATCACCGTGGTTTCTTATCTTAGTTCATGGACACAAGGTTGTTTCTCTGCCTCTGAATAACAACACTTAAAACATTTACGTTAGCGCTGTATTTATGGACGTCAGCTAAAGTAGCATATATCATGATCAAATTCTCAAACTCAAATTCTCAAAGAGAGAGTAGACGTAATAACGGCGAATGCAATCACACCCATTAGACAAAACATGTAGAAATTGCCATATTAATCATTTAAGAAGCAACGATCGGGGACTATACACGATCAAAAGGACACATATTCTAAAAAATAATATGTCTATACTCCGTGCCTCCGTTGATAACAAGGTCGATCAAAGGTCATTCCGAATAACAGTCTCGAAGGTCGACGGTGGAAGGTAAGCTTTATAAAGAGGGTCGACCACGCAAAGCAAAACAGTCAACACTTCAAACCACTAGTACTCGAGCTCCCGTCAGCCGAATAGTCAATTACTCTGTTTTGATAATGAAACGGTAAGTTTGCAAGAGAGGTCCAGTGATAGAAGTTAGTGAAGGTAAGACGTGCAGGTAATAACTTAAAGATACACATACAGAAGTTACTTAAGCAACTGGGCATGTTTTGTGAATGAGTAAATTAGCTCCCCTTGTTTGGGTACAGTAGCTAATGTTGTAGCAGTGTGACAGGGCAGGGTCCCCAGTGTCGGAAAGTTCGACACGTAGACCTTCTTTGATAATTGTTCACAAAATATCAAGGAACTCATAGCAAAACGAGTTTTTAACATTACCATCGCCCCTAAAATTGGTTTTGTAAGCTAACTTTTGTCATGCCTTGTAAAAGACATTGTATTCAGCCATAGGCTGACATTACTTGATTTAATTAAAGAGTACTTGAGGAGTTGAGTACTGAATACCTTTTCATACACGTGGGACTTGCGAGTACTCGATCGTATAATTTGAAGTAGTATGCATTCTTTAGTTCCTAAAATTAATATCTATCTAAAACAAACACTTTCTTCTGTAGTTCTTTAAGAGTGGCATCATACATTCTCTCAAGACAAACGAGACATCGTATTATCAAACTCTTTATATAGACGTTTTGACCTGTTTGACGTCGAGTCATTTTAGTCTCCACCTATCCCCACAGCCACCATGTCACTCCACCCGGCTTCAGAGTCCAGCCTCTTCTGTAACGCCACCACTGAACAACTCTTCACAAACATCACCATCTTATCATGGACGGAAAGCCTCACCCTTACCATAGAGCAACTGCACATCATCATGACAACCGTGCGAGCCATTATGGAGTTTGTCGGCGTGGAAGGTGTGGATTTGGGAGCCGTCTTTCTCCACTACCTTCCCCGTGTCATAGCCGTGCTCTTCATCGTGCCGTGGTACATCATGGGCTCCCTGTACGTAAATGCCATCATCATCCGCTTCTACAGTGAGATGTACAACTTGAAGGACCCTTTTGACGGCAACGCTATCTGGCAGAAGGCGCGGTGCGCGGTCTCTGCCTTTTGGGCAGTCCAGGCGAAGATTTTGCACGGTGAGTGCACTAGCGGACGATGAATTCAGGCTTATCGCTACAGACAGCTTAAATAGCTTTGTTTACTTGAGCGAGAGTTAACCCTCAAACACCCGAGTGGGGTCTATTTGGACCCCAGGCGTAAATCTTGAAGTACCATTTGAACATTTTTGATCTAAAAAAAAATTCCTTCCGTGACTTTGTCAGCCTATATCTTCTATACCTTCTCCTAAGTTTTTATGAAGATTGGTACAATACTGTGGAAGCTATAAAGAAAGTCCGTGATCAGTCCGTCTGGGGTCCAAACGGACCCCAGCCAAAAAGGGCAGCTTTTGAAACAAACTTTTGAGTCTAACTCCCTAACTACTTATCCTATCACCACTAAACTTTCAGGGGATAATAAACATGTAAAATTAAATTCTCCTAAAACTTCTGTGTCATCACCATATAATATAACGACATTATGACGTCATTTAGCTAATAAGGGCGGCCATCTTGGATTTTGACTAATGACGTCATGAAATTAGCATAAATCATAAATTTTGAATCATGAAAATAGCATTGAACTTCATAGAATTTTATTGTTGTAAGAAAACAAGCATGGTTTACCAAGAAAACCTTGTTTAAATCGAAATTGGAAAATTTTCCCAAAAATATGCCTGTCATAATTCCGTTGCCATGGCAACCCCAAATATCGATAAATTTACTTAATTGCCAAAAAACATTTGCTAACAATATTTTGTGATATATCACGAAGTTTCGTAGCTTTAGCACTAGCCGTTCATGAGTTATGCGACATAAAGTTTGCTGAGAGCCTCAAAATTCCCCTCTCTGGTCAGAATAGGTTTAGTGCAAAACATGGTCCTTCTGATCTTTGCATAAATTATGATAATGAGGTGGAATTAGCAACACCTTAACATGTCAAAATATTCCTCTTACATTGACGAAGCAATGTATGTACAATGATCACCGATAGGAATTGGAACTGAGACGTTATGAACAAAACATTTTGGGGTCCGTTTGGACCCCACTCGGTCATTTTAGTCGCAAAAAAAGGTCGGGTGCTTGAGGGTTAAGGGCGTGGTCACATAGGTCGTGCGATCGTCGTACGATCGCTAACTTCGGGAATTTTGAAGGACAAAAATGTGCGTCTCCTGCAAAGTTCAACTGTCTTGGTACACAAAGTGCTGTTTTTGGATCCATGTCGGTGGTTGGTTCTGTCTCGGCCTGCTTGAAAATCCTATGGTATCAAACGACGATCGCACGACCTATGTGACAGGGGAGTTAGCAACTTTTTTTCGTAAATCTGCTACCTCTTGATTATTGTGTTTATATCAATACCACTCACTTGGCGAAGATGGTAGGTGAACAGCTCTTAGATTATTATAGTCGTGTAACATTAAATATATTCTTTTCTTTATAGGTTACGAGATTCACGGCTATGAGAAGCTACCGAAGGACGGCCCGGGTCTGATTGTGTACTACCACGGCACCCTGCCTGTGGACTGTTACTACATGATGGCGAGGATCAACCTGGACCAGGGCAGACCGCTGTGTGCCATGACCGACCGGTTCATGTTCAGTATTCCAGGTACACATTTTGTGTCCGCTCTCGAATATCTGTTGAAGGAAGTCATGCTTTTATTGCATTCAAATAAAGCCGTTGTCACACAACAGAAAAAAAATATCTCACGAAACGAGTACATGTACGCTAGCTCTAAGTAATTGACATTTTCGGTTACCGTAGTAATAAGACCGGTGTTGTCCCGATCACTGCAGGATTTTCAGAGATCGGTCCATGGTCACTAGCATAGAATACCTTCGCAGATGTTGAAAATCACGAATCAGTGCCACACACACACACACACACACACACACACACACACACACACACACACACACACACACACACACACACAAAATAAATAAATAAATAAATAAAAAAAACTGCCGCTCCCGAAGTCTGCAAAGGAGGATAACCGAGATCCGTGATATGGGACATGGTAGCTTTCAAGGTGATAAATACGCTTGACTTTCTAGTGATTTCAAAATGCCTTGACCTTCTGACGATAAAACAATTCGGTCAAATGTCACCGACAGTGTGACGCCGGCTCAACCGAGGTGTCGATAGGAGTTTCTGTTCCGATCATGCTTCTGAAAATGCAGCCATATAGCATTGCGTGAGCTCTAAATGCCGCTACAGTATATGTTACAAAAGAGAATCCCTGTGAGGTAACGGGGGTCTTTCCCCTTTCATCAGGGTTGAAGTTTATGATGGACGCGATGGGAGTGAACCGAGGCGAGCCTAACCACTGCGTGCAGTTACTGAAGGCCGGGAACCTGCTGGCCCTGGCCCCGGGAGGCGTGAGGGAGGCGCTGTTCGGAGACAAGCACTACCGCCTCATCTGGAAGCACAGGATGGGCTTCGCAAACGTGGCTAAAAGAGCCGACGTGGTGAGTCATCCGCATACCTTTCTGATGACTCTTCCACCCCTTTCAATCAGTTTGGTTGAGTCCCTCTCCTTGGTGCTGATTAGGCCATCGCACCACAGCTGTCATCGCTGTCCACGATACTGATTGGCCACTGTAGCATATTGCGTAATTCGTTACTTTTGCGTTGATTGGTCCGTAGTTTAGTGTCTACTAATTCTATCAAATCTCCATAACTACACATAGACGCTTATTCCCCCTTTTCACTAGAGACCGCGAAAGTGCTGAACGAACAAACATTTTACAGATTACCACAGTCGAAGATTTTTACAAATTATTTTTTTTACATGTCCATGTTGTATTGTCTTTTTTTATCTTCACATTTGAATAGTATATACCAAGTATGAAACCAAGTGTCACACAAAAACAATTTTGGTCGCTGAAGGGTTGCTCAGCGGTGGCTATTTAACGTTAGTGGAATGGGGGCCTTTGTGATAGACGAAGACACCCTATTTAATTCAAAATGGGCAAGAAAAGAACCTGTACTATTCCTTTCAAAATGGTAGCATCTTTCGACTTTGTTTTTCTTCTTTCCACGGCAGCCTATCTTCCCAGTGTTCACAGAAAATTTGCGCGAGGTTTTCCGGACCCCACGATTCGGGATACGTATGTATCATATCTTTGTGTTTAAACTCTTTTAGTTTTAACATGCCTGAACATTGTGGCGTTTCTTCATTCCACTGTATGTGACGTGTAATTCGTTATGATATTACTGTGTGCCATATAATCTGCAGTTGTTTTTTTGTTGATAAAGTCTTCATATCTGCTTGTAAACATGGCTCCCGGCTTTGTAACATCTACAACCAAGGAGGTTCCCTCTTTCAACCTCCTTGCTACAACTAGCATCATTCTACTTATGTAGTGGAACTGCTTTCCTTCTGAGGATTATAAGTTTAAGATAGTTTATAACCAGTAGATGCAATGCCATTTAACCATGTTTCACACCTAGCCTTCCTGGAGTGGGTGTATGAGAAAACCCGGATGCCTGTTGTCCTCATCTATGGTGGATTTCCTGTCAAACTCAGGTCAGTCAAACATTCTCAAGATTAGTAGATGTTGTACTGTTAGTAGTCTCAAATTTTGCAAATTTACTAGCAACTAGTTTAGCTAAGACCTTGCATTTGCAAATATCTTAAAACAGTTCATTACCTTACAGGACCTACATAGGAGACCCTATCTATGACCCTAACCTGTCCGCTCAGGAACTTGCTAAGAAGGTGGGTTCTGAATGTTTGAGATTATTTGGAAGGCCATTTTTATTCAGTTAACAGTAGTTCACCTTTCTTCACATGGTGACCTTTATCCGTTGTTTTTAAAAACGGGGCATTTACAGATATCTATTAAACAGGCGTTGGTTTCAAATTGCACCATTTTCATATCATTCCAGTCTGAAAGTCGTCTATCGACTTCATATCCCTAAATACTCTGATTTCATATACAACGGATAAAGGTTACCCCACGGATAAAGGTGAACTAGCAGCTATATCAAACAAATCTTCTGGGAACTCCAAAGCTGATGCGAGTTCTGCTGCAGTACCTTAGAAAGCCACTAGGGGCCCAGTTAACCTTCAATTTCATGACCCCTTCCCACCTACCAAAAAATTATCAGGATCCAATGAAGGTTGTGAATATATATTGTGAAATGTAACCTGTATTCACACCTTACCTATTGTTACAGACCCATGATGCTATAGAGGAGATGATCGAACGCCACCAGAGGGTCCCAGGAAGCACTCTCCATGCCCTTCTGGACAGATTTCACGGATCCAGCTCCTGTGAGAAGGCCTGAGCTGGTATCCACAGGAAGAGAACAGCTTTTTGTAAGAAATCACCCAATGTAGCTTTGCTAATAAAATCCTACATCATTGCTACAGAGAAAGGCTCGAAGGTAGAATGATATCACAGTACCGGTATTCGTAAAAATCTGCCTCTGTCATGGCAGAAGTGTTTTGGAGATTCTTCAAAGTGCCTTTCTTTTGAAATGGTGGCCGTGTAAAATACTTAGTATAATCTGATCAATTATTAGGTAGGTGCAAATGTACCATTAGCTGCAATGTTAATATGAAAACATTTAAAAACTGTTGGAAAATCTCATCACATACAGCATTTTTGCTTGTAGGAGGCTTTGAAGGAATGGCTACCAAGAGATTTTGGTGCAATTAAGTGCAATAATATCGGAAACGCCATCAGAAATGGCAAATTACATTCTGGGATACCTATACAGAGATTTAAAACTTTAGCTCACATGCAAAACATTAGCAAACTAGAGTTCCACGAACACATACCTTTGCCAAATAAACCAGGTTTGTTTAATATGTAGAATGTGTTACTCATTACATCTTATTTTATATGCCTGGAGTTGGTTCCCATTGCTCATACAAATTAGATCCCTATTTACATAATAATATTAAATTGTATCAAGCATCACTTAAGTCATCAGCATACCAAAAATCATGATGATACTTTCATCCTTATTGAAACCGGCTCCTGCAGTTCAAGGAAAGACGTTAGCGGACCCAAACATACACCTCTTACTCTCTGCCATCTTTTTCAGTTACATATGTGACAAATTTGAAAGTCCTATCACTGAATGCAGTGGATTTATCAACTTCCGTCATTAATTATGCAAATTAGCTGTTAATTTGCATAACTAGTATCTCATTGTGTAAGTTTTTACTTAGGCTATCTACATACCAAAAATCATGACGATCCGTCAACACGTTCATATTTTCCCATTAATTATGCAAATGAGATCATCATCTGCATAATTAATAATGTATTGATATTTCTTTCTTTCTCAGCTACAAATGTGACAAGTTTAAAAGTCCTATAAAGGAATGCAGTGGATTTACAAACTTTCCTCATTAATTATGCAAATTAGCTTTCGATTTGCACAATTAGAATTCCATCATGTAAGTCTTCCCTTCGGCTATCTACATACCAAAAATCATGACGATCCGTCAACACGTTCATATTTTCTCATTAATTATGCAAATGAGGCCATCATTTGCATAATTAATATGCATTGATATTTCTCTCTTTCTCATCTATATATGTGACAAGTTTGAAAGTCCTATCGTGAAATGCAGTGGATTCATAAACTTTCCTCATTAATTATGCAAATTAGTTGCTGATTTGCATAATCAGTATTCCATTATGTACATTGTTACCTGGGCTATCTACATACCAAAAATCATGACGATCCATCAACACGTTCTCCAGTTATTCTCGTCCAAAGTTTGAAAGGAAATCGGTGACTGCAGTTCCAAACAAGCCGCTAGGGGGTCCAAACTTACGGCACTTACTCTCTGCCCCAAGGGCTATCTACCACTAAAAAATCATAACCACAGCATGTCCAGAACACGAGATATCAAAAATTGAGGTTCTGCTGCAGTACCTTAGCAAGCCGCTAGGGGGCCCATTATCGAACTTGACCTTCGTTTTCCCGACCCCTACCCACCTACCAAATATAATCGGGATACATCAAAGGCTTCTCGAGTTATGCTGTTAACAGACAGACACACAGACACACAGACTCACAAGCCTAAAACATAACCTTAGCCATTCTGGCAAAGGTAATAAGACACTTTTTTTCTGTCAAAAGAAACAGCTGTACAAGGCCTCAATTTCTTAAGCATCTTTTTTAGTTTTCTTCATGGAGTCATGTTTCTCATAAAGATTAAAAATGGAATTCATGTCCGTTTTTGTTGTTGCTTGTAATTGTTATATTTGTGTTGCATTTGTTTACATAGTCTGGAAAAGACTGACAGAGAGAGAGATTATTTGTTTACATCATTGTAACATCATTTTGTATTCATATATATTATTAACGTTGATTTGTTTATGCAATACTATTTTGTCTTGAACAAAAGCAAGGAAAAGGTCTTATGCCTGTTACTTTTGTCCAACTCATTTATACATGTAACATTATGTATAATGAGGAAGTTGAAGTAAATAAATAAACAGTCTGTTATGAATGGACTAATGCTTTAGGGCAAAAGCTTTGCAATATCCATGACTTGATATGGTGCAAATAATTGAAATATGAAGAAATTTCTGTCTATTGCCCTACCATTGCTACATACATGGATATGAGAAATAAAGACAGACAAAAGTGCCAGTTGTCATGATCAGTTGTCAAGTTCAAACATGGACCTTTGTTCATTTTCCACATCCAAATATGATCTTATTGCTAACCTTGACTGAAATGCACTTATACTTATGCACTTATAACTCAATAGTCTGTTATACAGTCGTTCCCACCACTCAAATCAACATGGCACAAAACTTGTGCAGTTAAAAGAAAAATCAACTGTTTAGGGCCACTCATGGCATGATGCAGGTTCCTTGACAATTTGAAATAAATGTCATTACAAAGTTCTTCTGCTCTGTTATGCTCCAACTACAGCATCAACTCCAATGTTCACAATACAATCACTTTGCAAAGTCTCTATAGAACAGCTACATGTAGCATCAACAGCAGTCACAGCAAAGAAGGTAGGTAATCCAATATTACTCAATAATTGCACATAAAATCCAATATAAAATCTTACTTAAATATTCCAATCTGATAATGCACAACTCACTACTTACCAAGTAATTCAAAATATTGCAAAAACACATCTAACATATCTGTACACACATACATGCACTACTTTAATCAGCACTCTTATAGCTAGCTAGCTTGGCTCTTAACCAAGTTTCCACAGTATGTTATGCCACTATTGAAAACTTTGAAGCATTTTCTGTATTCCTTTTCTAGCATGTGTGAGGATGAGGTAGACATATAGAAACACAATAGCATTATATAAACCCTAAAATCAGGACAGTAGCATCTTAAATGGATAAAAAAAGGATACTTACATTCGAAAACTTCAAAAACTTAATACCACCCCTTGGTCAAATAAGTATATGCAATATACATGTACCTATTGGTCCTGATAACAAACACAGGATATAGTTTGGGAAGCATCAAGGGTCTTCAGTACCCCTGTGTGGCAAACCTGCATGTTTGGTTTTCAAATAGAATCAAAGCTAATGGCATGAGAAGTACCTAACTTTAACTATGAGGTTCACACAATCATCAACTTAGTTACTAGTACATGTTCAGTGTTGTAGATGTACTAGTACATGTAATTTTATGTACATCAGAACTTGGTATTTTCCATTCCAGTGCTCTAGACATCAGTTTCCAATGCAACATATGACAAAGAAACTCAAATTGATATTGCCACGCTAAGTGTCATGTGCAGAAATACTTTAAAAGTAACACATTGTGTAAGAAATATTAAGTAGGAAATGGACAAGCTTCTATGTACCCTCTATTCCAGAGGGATTTTGGAACCCTTAACTTTGTCAACATCACGTTCTAGTTTGCAACTGAAATGACATAATGTTTTATAACATAGAAATTTCCAACTCGAGGTAAAATCTTAACTACTCAGAGAGTCTTGTGCCCATTTCAAAACCTGACAAATACAGTTCCTGATTCTAGTAACATCAATCTTGAGATATCTACTTGTCCAGCTTTGTGGGTATCAAAAAAGCTAATCCTTCACATTCTGATGTTACATCATATACAGCTACACACAACTTTCAAACTGGGAGTTGGAACTACTAGACTTGGACAACCCTTGGTTTTGTATGCACAGACTGGTTTGTGAAGCTGTCCTTGGTATCTGACAGGCTTCCCCTCCACCCCTGTGGAAAGGGGGACAGTTTGACAACCTACGTTGCATCTCCATGTCCTCATTAATATTCGTGTCTGTACTGTTTGTAAAGTTTGATAGGAGGACCTCATCATTCCTCACCCTCCAGCGGTGCACAAATGCAAGGTCCAGCTTTTCCCGACTGGCCAATCCGGACACGTGTGACGGAGCAAACTTCATCGGCGTGCCTGTCCGCTTCATCACGACAACAGTCTTCTTCAGCATGCTCTGCTTGTCTGCCTGTTTCCCACCGTCCACTTCGTCCCACGGAAGGGCAGGCTGTCCTGATTCTATGGCAGTCTGGTACATGGGAGAGTCTACCTCTTCTGCCTCCTGCACACAACAATGGACTCCTCCGTTCGGATGGAAGAATAGGTAGTACAGCACCATGATGATGATCCCTGCCAGGAACCCTCCCAACACGAGGACCAGTGCAGCGTACTTGTACAACACGTCCTCATCCATAACCTTCCAATACCACAGTCCTATGAGAGCTGCGTTCTCCAGGTACACGAAGGTGTAGTAGGCGGCCGCGCGGTACCGAGTCCGGCCCTCCTTCACGTTGAACCAACAGAAGACATGAACGATGGCCATGACAAAGTCGAAGACCCACTCCTCGCCGCGGTTGTCGCAGAACTTGGTGTCCTGCCACAGCAGCCACAGGAACATGAGGATGAAGTGCACACCCACCACCACAAACATGATCCACTCAAACTTGGCGGCAAACAGTGACAGGGCCACCACACGAGCTACCACTTCAAACAACCTCCACATCATCCGCAGGCCCACGCCGGTGAATGACAGGTTCTTCTTGTCTGGGCGAACCTCCCGTAGAGCCTTGTGGTACGCCACTAAAGCCCAGGCAAGGGATACCAGGCTAGCTGCACACGTCACAACTGAAACAAAAAGGCTACATGAGAATCTAACAACATGACGTACACATACATGTACTCCACATGTACCAACATCTAACACAGTCATAAGAAAACTGCACAGTGAATGATGGCAAAAGAGCATAAACAAAGAAAGAAACCTTTATAATAGGGCCAATGCCTTTACCCAGGCTATCTGTGGATAGAAAAGATGAAGGGGAGGGGGACAAGACATAATACTAACAAGAGTCAAGTCAGCCCATTCAAAACAATAAATATAGGCATAGCAGATGACATAGACATAGCAGAGATAATTCTAAAATTTTGAAAATAGGAAAACACATGCATTAACAGCATGTCACCCATAAGATACATACCAAAGCAAAGCTAACCTTCTAAAAAATCAAGCGAACTTGCAAATGCAACAAAAAGTGCAGCAGCCCGTATGAACACTGGTCTATGACACAAGGATGATAAGTTGTGTTCTGGTATCTAATATGAATATTTTTCTTACTGGTGAGTAGGTCTCTCTCCCCCTCATGTGCCAGGATGTACAGCTGTAGGGTGAGCTGAGGTGCAGACTCCAGGAAAGCCTCGAACAGTCGCAGCATGCACACGTCTGCCCACTCATACACCACGTACTGGTACCTCTCACGCTCCTGCTGGCTCTCACAGCCGTACTTCAGCGTACGGATATACCTGGAACAGATACAGAAAAATGTTGTCAATCACTTATAGGTCCATTTCAAACATTTTGTCAATCAATCATAGAGTAGGTCCATTTCACCAGACCTATAGTATATGTCTATCAGCCTAGTAGTAGTAGTAGTCCACTGACTGTCCTGCTGCTGCAGTGGTCTGGACACCCTGCAGCTGCATTCTATCAGCCTACTAGTAGTTAATACTACTCATTTCTCAGTGCTGAGTTATTTCATCATGTGTGTGTGTGTGTGTGTGTGTGCATGTGTGTGTGTTTGTGTGTATGCAGTATGTGTGTGTGTGTCAATGTGTGTGTGTGTGTGAGACTGTGGACAATATAACTCGAGAAGCTCAGTGGCTAGATCTTCATGATATGTGACAGGTGGGTGGGGTTAGGTCAATTTTGATGATGGGCCTTCTAGCGACTTATGTAGTACTGCAGTGTACCTTCCAATCTTCTATATCTAATTTATTTTGCACATTAGTACATACTGCACATGTAAAACACTACCTGAGCACTGATGTACACAACTCTATCTACTAGTGCTAAAATACATGTAAGACAAAAATTGCAAATACATTAACTTACGTCCTGCACCGCCTACATGTACAATATTAATGTAGGTCAAACAAAATGACCTTGCAACATGTAGCGGAATGTCATCAATTCAATCAGTGACTTATTACTTTTAATGGATTCCTTCAGGTTCACTCCCAGCCACTTTGTTTGCATGTGTCTATTGTGAATACCAATTGGGGTCGACCATATTGACAACAAAGGGTAAGGTGCCAAAAACTGTTTATGAAATGATTGACAGTGAGCAATGCTATAGGTATTTGCATATAAAGGTCATACTATAAGAGCAAGCAAAGGCAAACTTGCAGGCATATAGTTTACAATAGATTTAGAGATACCGGTAAGTAGCTGCAATAGTCTATAAATAGGCTGTGTAAAGTGCATATGAAGATAAGTCAATTTTATAAGATACGTTAACATACATGTATTTGTTGCTGTAGTTGCTATTCTTATGTTATTCTAAGCTGAAAAAGGCAAATAAAACCATTGTTATTAGTTTGTTGGCTTATTTCTGTGTCCTACCACGAGACATATATCTTACACTCAACATGAGGTTGTTGCAGCTTTTACCACAAATGTGGCACTATTTTGCTACAATGTTTTTAGCAACAAGACTGGAAGAGTACACATAGGTCGCCCTTGTATTTGTTCCACCCACACATGGTCACTATGCAAATACACTTGCTGGTTCTTGTGACATGATGCCAGGTTAGCCTAAGGTTTCTACATGAGGTAAAAATAAGACCCTGCAACAACTGGATCAATACTCTAACATAGTTAGCTGTGCCCATAATCAGCTATTAGTTCTTCTGTAAGTGCTGTTTGCACTTGTAGAGGATCAATCTTAATACAATTAAAGAGTGGCTCTTGCACATCATCAGCACATTTTCATAACTCTGAGGGTTACAAACATAAATTGACATGGTGCACAAAATGGCTTTTGTGGGAGAGTCTTTACTCTAGACCTACATACATATTGTGGTCAAGTGTGAACTCTAAGTGCAAAATATGGTAAGGCCGATTTCTATATCATATTGGGTTAGTTATTCTACACATTTTTACAAACTGTTCAAAACCTGTTAACAGCGTGAAATACAGGAAATCTGTTAGAAAATTTGAAACACTGCTTGAAATTCTACTTTGTATATAATTCTCATCACTCGGAGTCAGATGTCAGATTTACACATGGATGTCCCCTGCCAGCGGTCGATCCAATAAAAAAAGGAGCAGGTTTCTGCTAGGGCAGCTCAACAAAAGTTAATTCATTTCTTACTCAGGACTGTGGCCATCTCTTAGTATAATTTGTATTTCAGCTAGAGCAATATGTAATAAGTGTAAATTCTCTCCTACAAACATCTGCTTGGAGATAATATCTAATTGTGAAAAGATGATTCAGGGCTCTAGTTACCATTACAGGACATGATAACCATGATGTAATGAATGAATAATTTTGGGAATCCAATAATGATCTCTAAGGGAGGGTGCTGAGTGCACATCGACCAACAGAACAGTGTGGGCTGGATAAATCACTATAGTCTATACTTCTGTCTGCACTACTGCAAGCTACCATAATCATTACAATGTGTATGTAGCTTCACATCGGCACCATAAAAATCCGTAAACCATGGTGGCGGGACCAAATTTTTTGAGTTGACAATGTTTGCACATACCTGGTAACCAATTTACTTATTACAAACAATGTCTTATTTTATAGCCCTGTTAGAACATGGCCACTACCCCTCAGCCAATCAGAGCCCTTCAATTACTGTATTTATATGCCATAGTGCAGAAAAGTGTGGTAAAATTACTATGAAAAAAGTGTGGTAAGTACTATGAACTCATGTACATAAAATAGAAGTACACTTTTTCATAGTACCACTTTTTTCATAGTGCAACCCTTTTTTCTGCACCACTTGTCAGCTCACACACTATGCTAATTGTCAGGGGATTAAAGAGGATTAAGACATGAAGACCTAATATCATAAAAGATCTTCAGAAAATAACAAGCACTGTGCAATATTTTACTGACTGTAAAAGTAACAGTCTCTTTCCTTGACACTAGCTTGCCAGCTGTGTTATTAATTCTTGCGAGGCTAATTCATGCTTTTCACTTTCACTTTCTTTGTTTCCCTTGCCACCCACACATTGTTTAGCGTACACAGGTGTTGGGAACTAGATATAGAAACAGCATGATTCGGTTTACAAGGGAACAAAAACGTTTAGAAATACAATATCATATAACGTAATGTCATGGTAAATCTTGATGATCTATTGACTTTGACTGACTCATTTGCAATATTTACGTACTTCATTAGTGATGCCATCTTGGAGCTGGCAAATATCATGTTACGCTTTGATAAGACCATAGAAGCAAGTTTTTAACCTCCTTGGTATTACGTACGCTTTAACACCAAAAGACCCGCCCCAACAAATCCTCAGGCTTTTAGGGATTATGACATGGGGGCCCCCTGGGTGATTTTGTTTCATGTGAGCAGAACATAAATTGTTGTTTCATCTATCATAAGAAGTAATGAGGCAGAATCACAAAGCAAGTGAAAATGTGTGTTTATAGTATAATACCTGACAATTGTCCCGAGCTGCAGAAAGTGTAGAAAACTCCTCCACAGCCAGCTGAGGATAGCCGGCTTCTTCCTGGCCACCCTCCCCCTCTGCTCCTCGCTTTCCTCTGCGTCTCGGCTTTCATCCTGGAGGTACCACTTCAGACTGAACAGCTGCAACACGATGGACGGTAACGCCACGAAGAACAGGGTAAAACCGAAGAACCAGTACCGCTTTTTAGTCCAGTACATGCAAGCCAGGGCGATGTCTGACCCGATGTCCCATACAAACGTCAGGATGCCTCCGATGGTCCACACAAAGTCGAGCTTGGAAAATCTCTGTTCGTACAAGCCCTCCCTTAAGTCCGTGCATTTTCGTGTGCGCATACAACAGCAACAGCTCAGGCCACTACAGCCTGGATCGGGGATTTCCTGAGCGGGAGAGTCCGTGGAGGCGGAGGAAGGTGCGTGTTGGAGAGAGGAGCTTGCAGCTCTCCCGTTCGAGTTGGCCGCCATTTTGAGTTCGTGCTGACTTGCCGGGAAAACCCGGAAGTAGCTGGTCATGTGAACTTTATGACGTCACTGTCCTTACCAGAGAGAGTTCCCATGCTGACATTTGGTTGAACTCCGTGGTTTTAATACTTGTCTGTGGAACTAGACGGAGATGTAAAATGCTTGCTCAACGGTTTGCTCTTTTTCTGTTCCAAATGTGTAAACACTCGTGTGTGAAAGGAAAGCCAACAGTTAACGCTAACGTTATAACGTTAACAATTATATTAACTGTGACCTAGACAACAGTCACAACACCAAGGGTCTTTTGGATTTTTCAAAGGAAACGTTTGCTTTTATCTATAGATCAAGAATATAAAAAATTAATAGCCATATCGCCCTTCGCCAAGAATCAGTTGTGGTGAGTCTGCATATCACGTTAGGTCAACAGTATCTAACGTTAGCTCGATTAGTTGTACGTGAACCTCCTTGCGTGGACATATCTTGATGATATTTTGTAGGTGTGTAGCGGGTGTGGAAAGGAAGGTCAATTTTGAAAATGTCTGGCGTTTTTTGCGACACTGTAGTGGGCTTTGTGTTTCAGTGTGTTTGCGGACAATATACTATCTTGAGAAGATGTGACTGTATGTGCAGAATTTGTCATCTAAAGAATTTACTTAGAATTTACGTGGCCTAGGCTGGTTTTAAAATCATAGGGCATATTCGGTGCACAAGTAGTATAATCTGAGCTATACCAAATAGGGGGAGGGGGCTGCAACTTTCCTAAGAAAACTGAAATTGCAAAGGCGCAATGAAGAATGTGGATGGTGTTCAGCACCAAGGGCAGGTTTACTACACATACTAAGACATGAAGACAGGAGAATGAATGCAGGAGTCACTTCACATTTGTGGCGACTGTAAGCTTCAAAAACCTGCAGCAGTCAGCACCATTATCTAACATGGTTTTGCAAGACTTGACGTTGCCGTTCTCCATCACAAACTAGTGCAACCCAGGTATCGACAGAATTCCAGCCCCAAATTTGACAGAACGGATCAGAGGAGCAAATCAACGCTAGAATAAAATTAATATTACGTTATTCATCAAAATTGACACTGGAAAACAAACTTAAGGAAGGTTAAAACTACAGAATCTCTCATAAAAGCCATTTTCACCACACGATTTTAGTTGACTTGCTCACAGTGTCACAGTGACCCCTAGTGACCAAAAAGCAAAGTGCAGATATTTTTGTTATTTTGATAGAGAAGAACTTTAAATTGATTGGCTAACGCAGTGGTTGTCGTTAATGTGATTGGACAGAACTAACCAATGAAAGACAGGTAAATTTGACAGTGTTTAATTTACCGTTAAGAATGAGGACATTATCAAATTGACCAATCACAGATAAGAAATCAAAATCTTTCTGCTAGGGATAATGGTAATAGCTTTCGTGTCAATGTATTACTGCGCTGTGTAGCTATTGTTAAATTTTATTCATGAAATCAGTGCACTTACGCATTGAGTTTCGCCTTGGTTTGAGCGGCGATGATCAATATACACCGAGTATGGGGGATTTTGTCGTTAAGTTTTATCAGTTCTATAGCACAACACACATTGTTATTGTTTTTTGTTTTCCTGTCGTCAATCTGCAGAGCATTCGGCGCCTATCAACTATATTTGTGTAAAGATATAGATTGCCATGTGCAATAGACGTTGGGCAGGGGGAAGTTGCTTTTTGTAGCTGCTAAGTGATGGATTCAGCTTAGCACCTTTGTTTATAGGGGCAATGATAGTGGAAAAAATTGTTGGAACATGTTCCAACAATGACAGAAATACATAGATGTTTGAAAATTGTTCTAAATAAAGAGAAACTTGTACAGTTACTTTGACAACATACATGAATAAGTTCAAACATTTTGAATTGAAACGTTTTTAGTTATTTGAACGATTTAGAACTATTGTGACTAAAATAGTCTTTTATCTAAAATAGTTCAAACATATTACAGATACTAAAAATCTCTGGGTGACTTGGAATGGACTCTACGAATCATGTCATCTTTAAGATTTGCTGCAGAGTGAAGACTGCGTCCAGTCGACCCCCGGGTTGAGTCTCCTGAACACACCGTCCAAGTGCGTCCTCTAGCGGCCTCTTGATTTTATCAGGAGGGCCGTGTAGAAGTCCTTCAGAGTCAGAGTGCTTTTCACTTTCCACGCTTCCCGCAACCTCCACTCTTTGCTCCTCACTTTCTTCACTCGTTTTGCCCCATTTGCGTCGATCTGGATGTTTTTGCAGATTTGACAAAAGTCGGGCACATATACTGGCGTACATTATCGGAGTGTACTTGAGAATGTCTTCACAATGATACTCATCGCTGTATAGTTTCTTTTGTAAGTCCATGTTACACTGCTCATTGCACATCTCCATCTGTTCTTGATTGACAACCGTTCGCCTGTCAATCACCATCACATCATCCAAGTCGATCAGTCGAACCCAGCCGCGACTGTCGACTGCGAAGTTTTGGAACGACACATCCAGGAAAAACAGAACCCAGTCCGGGTCCTTTTCGCGGAGGGTGTCCACCAGTTGTAACAGCTGTAGCGCAATGTCAGCTCGAACTTCCCATGAAGAGTCCATGAAAGTGTCCAGCGTCCTCCCCGCATGTTCCACCACAATCATTCTTCCACAAGCCCCATAAAACTTGGGGAAGGGCCAAGGCGTTTTAGACTTTGTAGTGAAATACCGGAGTAAGACCGCCTCTTCGTTCAGGAGAAGTGAGGTGGATAGAAACGCACGTCCGACTCTATCAACTACCGTATTCTCGCTTTTGACATACAACCTTGTCACTTCTTGCAGAAACCTGGCAGATACACAAAGTGACAAGGCTGGCTTCTCCTTGTGAGAGATTCTCCAAGCTTCCTGCAACCAGTCTAGGTTCAAAGCAACGTCCGTGACTAATATTGTCTCCAGGATAAAAGACGAAGAATTGCACGCATCCGGACTTGGTGCCGTACCACATATAAAGCTATCATATCTCTGCCACACATGCTCTTCACCGAGAACTTTAGCAATGGCCGTTTTACGGTCCCGATGGAAGCGATACCTTTCTTCAGCGGCTTGTCTTCGTGCACTTTCCGGAAGTGACCTCGACGTAGAAGTTCACAGACCGTGTCCCCAAAACACGCCGGACATTTTTCAGGCTCGGCCCACGAAATCAGGATGTCGTCTGTCTCGGCAGATTGTCTGTGATGCACCCTTACACTGTGTATGTAGACAAAAATAACGAACAGCAGTACTGCCAAAAGGAGAACCTTCAACCTGATCGACCTTTGAACCGGCAGAACACGATGCAAACGCCTCAATGTTGAGGAGCATAGAGTGGACATTTTCAAACAAAGCTAGCTATACATGGTCAGTCCTGGGACTTCCGAAAGAAGAAAACTTCCCCATTAAGGGTATATGACCAATGCTTTTGTTGTATGGTTCCCCTAGCGAACCCCGAGCAGCCGTAAATCAGGCTAGGTGCGCATCTGCTTCGCGCACCATTAATTATTATCAAGGTCAGGTTAAATATTCAAGGGAGGCTCGACTTTAGAAGCAGGGGGTTGTTTTCTAAAATTTAGTAAAGGCCCGCATCTTTATGAAAACAACATGTTTGACACACTTGGAATTTGATAATTTAGTAATGTGTTACCAACTTACCACTTTCCCCCACCTTTTTTGTTAGCGCATTGTTTAAGAAAGGTTGATTTGCATTTTGTCGGCTCTTTTAAATCCATTCCATAGAATGATAAAGGACAAAAAAAACCATACGCTTTCCAAGGAAGCTGCAACAATTCTGACAATTTTTAGGATATATGTTTTAATGTGTTGACATTCTTAAAATAATAAATCTGGGGGTATTTTCCATAACGTCACCCCGAATAAAGTAAGTACCTGCGGCATGGTATTCATTGGAAATCGTACGGTACAGACCATAATAAAATCATATCCCTCATTGCGATTGCGTTGAAAGACAGTAAACTCAACAACAAGTTCAACGTTAACGACTTGAGCAGTGACTGGGAATTGAAGTTTTTACAAAAGATGTAGATTAAAAGCACTAGTGTGGATCAAAATGATATTTCCCATATTTCGTCTTATTACCAAGTTAAAATCATATCAACTTTCATTACATGTACACGTATTACCGCAACGCCTGCACGTGTTCAGTTCAATGTGCAAGGAATGTTCTGCGTCTCAACATCAGGATATGATATGTTTTAGATACTCAATCTACACACTAAGAAGTGTCAGCCATTCTTTTGGAAACGGAAGACGGGAATTCTTTCCAAAAGGGCGCGAAGAAGATTTCCCGGAATTTTCTGGTGAGCCTCTATCATGTCCTCCAGGGCACGGTGAGTCTGAAAGGACAAGAGAAGGTTGTAACTCTCGCGAGTTTACGTTCAGAAGTGATTGGTCATCAGTATTGATCCTGAAGAAGGGGTTAGTATTTTTTTTGTGTTGGACGAAAGTTAAGCATTGTACTAAGAAAGGGTTGTGTGTTGGAGATCTATTTCCTGAACATAGTCAGGACATTCAGTATCATGGTCATTTACTTAACGAAGTGCGTGTGTGCAACAGTTGGTGTAGTTTTTAGATCTTCACGAACGATTTGCATATTATTGCCTATGACACAACGTATGTATATGTATGTCCGACGAATGTCTTTGACTGTGCATTTCGTCTACATGTATAGTATTATATTAACTGAGCTGCTATTAGAATGCTGGCTTACCTTCTTAGCAAGCTCTTCAGCGGAAAGATTGGGATCGTAGATAGGGTCTCCTATGTAGGTTCTGTGTGACCAACATATAGGCATGATCAACGCGACATCTCATTTCAACATGTGCAACAACATATCTCATATCAAGCTCAAATTCTTTACAGTTGATATCATAGAAAATGGTGAAAATTGTTCTTTTTTATATCATGCAACACGTAAACATCTAAAATATCACATCATACCGGTCTTGATCCTGGTTCTCCATTCTCGCCACACACATACACTAACCTGAGTTTGACAGGGAATCCTCCATAGATACCAACAACAGGCATCCTCGTTTTCTCATATACCCACTCCAGGAACCCTGGGTGCAGAACAGTACAGTCATTACCATACACATTAACGCTAGTTCACCTTTTTCCGCGGGGTGACCTATATCCGTTATCTTTTTCAAAACAGGGCATTTAGGCACATCATCAAGCCGACGGGTGGTAGTTTTAGACTGCAATATACTGAAAAGTGACGTGAAAACATTGCAATTTGAAACTTCCGTCGACGTGATAGCCCCAAATGCCCTGTTTTTAAATGCAACGGATATAGATTACCCAGCGGATAAAGGTGAACTACGGAAAAATGACTGGAAAGTTATCGTGGATTGAGGTGAATAAAATTCATTTTTATTTATTCATGTGTAGACAAAACCTTCAGCCGTACGTGGTACTTACGTTTTCCCATCCGCGGTGTTCTGAACGCTTCCCGGCAATTTTGCGTAAACATGGGAAAGATAGGCTTTAAATCGACAAAAACAGCAACAAAAGAACATAGTCAGTATTGGCTCGTAAAATATTTCAAATCGACTAAACATATAGGATCAGTTAAATGCATGGTAAACATGTTTATCCATATTTCAACCGTATCAACTAGGTAGATTGACCAATCAGCACCAAGGACAAGAATGGAGGTTAGAGGAGGGTACGTTTTCATTTTGACCTAACACGTCATTGGTAGGGGGTAAATTAATTAAAAGCGCGAACCAATCAGCTAGAGAAGAAGAGAATGATGCCACCAATGACTTACTACACCGGCCTCTTTCGCCACGGCGGCGAATCCCATTCTCCTTTTCCACATGAGTCTGTAGTTCTCGTCCCCGAAGAGCGCTTCCCTCAATCCGCCGGGCGCCAGGCCCAACAGGTTCCCCTTCTTCAGCACCTGGACACAGTGTCGGTGTTCGCCTGATGTCACACCCATCGTGTGCAGCATGAATTTCCAGCCTGAAGAGGGGGAGAGCGTAATA
The DNA here is from genome assembly GCA_019207045.1 of Branchiostoma floridae x Branchiostoma belcheri. Classification (NCBI taxonomy): domain Eukaryota; kingdom Metazoa; phylum Chordata; class Leptocardii; order Amphioxiformes; family Branchiostomatidae; genus Branchiostoma; species Branchiostoma floridae x Branchiostoma belcheri. The sequence goes on along the minus strand of CM033025.1, from coordinate 23,594,752 downwards.
ATTTGGAGACATAAAGAGTAAAGTTAGTAGTCTTACAGGAGAAGTGACATGTGGAAAGTGGAACTGTGTATATGGTGATTCAGTGGACATTATCATCACAAATGTGTCTGGTGAAGTTGCATGGGAGTCAAGTTGGGACTAGGAAAAAATTGTGTTTCCGGCCAGCTGCTGGCGACTGACCCTAGCAAAAATCGACATCAACCGACCTCTAGCCTATTTTTCTTAGGTCCACCACTGCAAGGGATATAACGTTAAACCTTTCCGTCAGTCATCGGATGAAAAAAAAATTGTAGAATTACTTTTCAACACACAAGTTCTGTAGCGATAGAATATGGTGCTTGTACAAAGTATTTCTGTATGTATGATGGATAACGTTAGGTATGATGGCGAAAAATAGCAGCATCTGATCCATTTCTGTACAAAATCTTTAACAGTCCCTACCTACCGACCTTAATCTTTAAAGCCGTAGTCGGAAACACAATATTGATTACAGAACTATCGAATTACGTCGAAAATTTTTAGGGGTAGTAGCAGTGTTGGAAGTAAAGCGTTAGCATTTTCTATCATGAGTTGCTGTGTCAAATTAGTGTTTGACAGAAAGCTAAATTACACTGAAAGAAACGATGAGCTCATACCTGGAATGTTGAACATGAAGCGGTCGGCCACAGCGCACAGAGGTCTGTTCTGTACGAGGTTGACTTTTGCCAGCACGTAGTAGAAGTCTAACGGCACGGTACCGTGGTAGTACACAAGCAACCCCGGGCCGCGTGTGGGCAGTTTCTCCAGACCATGGATTTCATGAGCTGAGGGTTGAAAAGGGATTTCGCCACAAGAAAACGTTTAATCACAAATCCTTTCCACTAATGTTAGACGGCGATCGCTGAGCGACCGTACAGCGACCAAAATTGGATTTGTGTGACCCTAGAATCATCACTGTGGAGTAGGATGCAAGATGTTTAAACAAGACAACAATACACACAAAATGTAAAAAGAAAAGATATTGAATGGTCTGTCAAATCTCTGATCGCTTTGCGGTCACAACCTCTGTGAGTGCAACTAAGAATACAAGACTTCGTACAAGACAAGTAAGAATTAAAGTGAACGAGGTACATGGGGACCCGATGGCATACGTTAGAATATAAAAGTTAATACCGTTACAGTACACTGTTGGCAGTATGGCAGCATTATCTTTCTATTTATATCGCCTGTTATATATATTCATGATGATGATTCCTAGCCTGAGTATTATCCTGGTTGGCCTACCTTACCGGTGCTCCCACACTCCCCCCTCTGGTTGGTGAGTGGTGAGTATGGGAGCCATGGTAAACTAACTAGGCTCGTTTTAATGGGCTATGGGAGCCATATGGTATCAGCTAAACTAACCAGGTTGATACTTCTCGCACTCTTGTGTATATTATTGTGTATTGACTGTATTGTGTTAGTGGTGCCGCCAACATCAGCTCTTTGCTTAAGTACCGTGTGTGTATTTCGTATTTTGCGTTTAATAAAAAGAAATGTACAACTATTAGTAGCGTAACATGAAAACACAGACTCTCACCGTGCCAAACCTTGGCCATGATATCCCAAACGGTGGACGCCATCCGCCGTGCCGGTAACCAGACATCGCCGGCAAACGGGTCCGTCAGGTTGTGCTTCTCGCCATAGCGGTGGATAATGATTACCGTGACGTACAGGGCTCCCACCATGGTCCAGGGGAGGATGTACAGTACAATCGTGGGCAGGAGAATCCAGTAGGTAAACACTGTTTCCCAGTCTGGACTGTGAAGACCCAGATACCCCATGGCGACTTGGAGCGTTTCTATGGTAACGGTGACGCTTTCCGTCCATGATAAGATGGTGATGTTTGTGAGGAGTTGTTCTGTGGTGGCGTTACAGACCAGGCTGGACTCTGGAGCCGGGTGGAGTGACATGGTGGCACTACAGTTACCACCTGTCACACAAACTGTCAGAAAGGAACAATAACAAGTAAAATTTACGGGAAAGCACATATCGATTATGTTCTATCATCAGCCAATCAGCATCGCTTGTGTGAAGTAAAAGGAGAGCTAGGTCACTAAATGTCAAGGTCGACTCCGTGGTTGCTACGAGTGTCGGTATTCGCTATTTTAGCATGAATGTCAAAGGTTATAATATAACGTTATACCTAATACATACTTTATTTGCAAACTCATGCGCTAATGCCAGTTGCAAGGATTTTGAGCACTGGCACAGATACGGTAGCGTTAAAAGGGCAAGAAAAATGTTCTTCACGTATGTATCATATGTTTCTACATACATTACAGGGAGTAAGCTTCTCTATTTTGTAGGCAGTGGCCTGATGAATGACGCTCAGCTAAGGAAACGGTGACCTTTCCTTTTATACACACATGTATCTATTAATAACGCATCAAAACCCTGTACATCATATTGAGAAGCTATTCAAGTTTCGTACTAGTAATTCATCTCGAGCTTCCAGTTGTAGTGTCAAGGACTCAGCTGCAGTGACTTTCTAGCTTAGCAAATAGACATCTGTTGATCCACAAATATGCACACGTCCTATCTGTAACAACAATTTATGCTAATTGACACACGTACTGCACTTACAATTGGATGTGACCCCGTCCACCAAGTGTGCCATGGTGAATATGGTGAAGACGAACATTTTAACCACAAATGTGGCGATGTTTTTCACTCCTCACATTCGGGATCGTCTTGATCGTCCAACCAAAGCAAATGTGACCTTTGGTAGGTCATATGGTGATCACATGTGCTGTGGATGCCAATGTTGATACAGTATGGTCTGCCTAACACCGCCTTTTGACCTTTGGCATTGTTACTCTTGATAACTGGTGTTATTCTGTGCACACGAGTGAAAGCAGAAGTGTAACGGTACACTAAAAAGCTTTGCGGAGACATTTAATAATTGCACCATTGTAGAGGCGTTTCCGTTTAATTGCACTCCCCATTTGTCAGCACATTTTGTGCAATTATCCGGATGGTGTAACAAAGCAAAGTTCTTCAGCTGGACCACATCATTACGGACTGGGATTCCGTGTAATTAACAGAAGTGTGCAATTATTCGTTGTGCAATTAACTGGCTTCTACTGTACATGTGCAGTAGAAGCCAATTATTGCACATCGGATTACCGCACACTTCTTTTATTTGCACAGAATCCCCAAACCGGTGCTGTCCAGCTGGATAACCGCATAATTACACCATTCGGATAATTGCATGGCATATACTGGGATTTGGTGTTTGCAGTTAAATGGCTTCTACTGTACCTGATATTTCAAAAAGATAAATCTATCTGAATCAAATGTTCTAATGGCAAAAACGACCAAATTGATAAGGAGAGATTCAAATCAATCTTCTAAGAGCATGCGCAATGATGGCCAACTATGTTTTTATTTCTGGAAAATAATCTTTAACAATACAATGCACATCATTGTGGAACATAATCCTTTAATACAATGTAAGTAACATGGAAGCACTTTACATAGAAAGTGAACAGTTTTCAGGAGTAATTGTACACAATATAGTGACACATTATTCTTTAATGCACAACATGTAATTTGTGACACTAATAATGTAAATCAAGGTAAGCATTGCACATTGCACATTAATTTTTTTCATATTTTGGAATGCAGTCTACATTGATAATGTCTGCCATTTGTTGAAAGAACAGCTTAAGATTTGCTTATTGATTAACTGATTAACTAATTAATTGATTTGTTAATGAGCTACTTATACTTCAGCAACAATCAGCAATTAATTAAGACTTTCTGGAATGATACTTCCACATGTTGAGGCACTGTAGACTCTTCAAACGAAGCTGAAAGTGACATGAACAATACATGTATGACATGCCACTATTGCCACACAAGATGCCTTACTAATGTAAAACATCTTGAATTGTTTTAGACAATTCTCAGTCAAATAAGCAGAGCAATAATTGCCTGATATATTTCATAGAGTATACCGTATAAATAACACTGATAAATAACATGTCAGTGCACATTCATAAACATGCACAAAAATTGCTTCTATCAAAGTTGCAACATAAAGAAGACTAGCTACTCTGTTATACACAGTCACATACATTGATTGATAGATAAATTATGCAACATCTATTATGACTTTATTTTATCTGCTGTTACAAGTACTGGCATTTTTCCACAAAAATAGTATATTCATTTGTTTCCTTTAATAGTTCCACAGTTTTGAATGGTCCTTATATTAGGCACCTTAAATCATCTTTTTATTACACAACTTTACTCCAGGGACACACCAGAACAAAACTCCAGAACAACTTTTTGATTTAAAAAAAAATTATGTTCTGGAAATCTCCCCTCACAACCTTGTTTGTACAAGAAGCATGTCTCTACAACTTGTAGCATGCCACAATACATGTACATCATTCATGTATACAAAATGAGAATGTTGACAGCTTGCCAATAACTTTCCCTTACTTTTCCTGCTGTACAACCATGCCTTTTTATCACTTCTTTGTATATCTTCTCTCAATGTAGCCCACAACTCTGGCAATTCCAACATCTATGTCACAATGGAAAGCATTTCCACAACCCTGAGACAGCAACTTTCAATCTGGCTTATTCTAGAATAATAGAGAGAAAATTAAACTTTTCCATTTGAATTCTTCAAACATATTATCAAGAACAATAAACAAACCACTGTTCATCTTCATATACCTCTGTAATCTCCAAGCATGTCATGGAGGCTATTAGATTATTATGTTTCCCAACATATGCTTAGAAATTTATACTTCCTTATCACACTTTCATGGATCTGTTTTACTTCTTGACTATAAGGACACTGCACTGACAGGACTGTTTTGCAAATGGCCACTGCATGACTTTACCTTGGATTAAACCACTGCACTTGGTACCCACTGAACATATTACACTACAACACATTAACAAGATCTTTTACTGTGTTAGTGAAGACCACACATCCTGTTTAGTCCTCTTTCTTAGTGCTAAATGCAGGAACCCTGTCCAGCAGTGCACCAAACACCGTCCCTGGGATCTTCTGGTAAGTGTCAATCATCCGTTCCAAGGCATTGTGGGTCTGCAGGGGGAAACATGAGAGCTCACAAACATGTTTGATTCAGGAAATGTCTATGGTTATGATAAGTCATATGGATATAACACTTGACAGTTACTGTGAAATCAAGGAGGTTTCAACCTCTTTGGTGAAATGCAATAAATACAAGGTGAAAACAAATTGTTCTAAGGCCACACCAATTTAATTTCTTGGTTCACGGATTTTTTCATAAAAAATATGTAGCGAGAGGGCGAAATAGAAATAAAAATAAAATTGTAAAATGGCTGGGGTAAAGGTAAAGGCCAATCCAAAACATATAGGATAAAAAGTTTTCAGGTTGAAAAAAGTACAAAAACACTATTACTGTACAGTAACAGCACCTGTACCCACACTTTAAGGAGCTTATAATATAAAGGCCAATTTGCTATACCAGAAAGTTGGTGAATTGTTTCATTAATGGTGAAAATTTGCTGAGTGGTAATTTTTTTTTTCAAAAAAATAGGAGCGAGCGAATCCGTGAACCAAGAAATTAAATTGGTGTGGCCTAAGCTCATAATAATACAAGTGCTCATGCCATTTTAAAGTGAAATGCGACACTCATGGTATGTTAGAATGAAATATTCAGGACTTTTTTTAAAACTCACCTTAACAGCTAATTCCTGAGCAGAGACATTGGGATCATAAGGAATCGGATCCCCAATATATGTCCTGAAGAAAACATGTGGGTATAAAGAGCTTTTATCATTTTAACTAAAAAGATTTTTCACAAACAACTAAATAATTGAATACATGTATACTTAGTATATACTGCATTACAGATACATATATGCAAAGCTATTCACATTGCATGTGTCTGTACTTTATGTCTTTTCAGGGTTGCAGTGAAAACATAAAATTGGAAACAAAAGAAAGGAGGACAAGGCCCGACCTAAATTTAACTGGAAAGCCACCATAGATTGGCACAATCGGCAGCCGGGTTTTCTCATACACCCACTCAAGGAAGTCTGAAACATATTCAAGAAAAAAGAACTTGGTCCATGACTTGGCAAAACAATGAAATGGTGATGTCCTACAAACTACATGCATACACGTGTTTACAAACTGGAAAAACAACATTTTATTTTCCAGGCAAACAGATGCATCAAAACATTCACACAACAAGGGCTGTTTAGATACTGCTGTTTGGTTAACACCACAGTCAGTTCTCACATAAGTCATTTTTAGCATTACAACTAATATAACAAAACACTGTCTATAAAGTACTTACGCCTTCCCATCCTGATGGACCTGAATCCTTCTCGACAGTTTTGGGTGAACATGGGATATATGGGCTGCAAAAAAAAATAGAGAAAACGTCCTAAAAACTTTAAGCACTGGGAATTAAAACTAGGAAACTACATTTCAATCAAAATTGATCTTAAGTATTTGATAAGACTCACCACTTTGGCTTTTTTTGCCACCTTGGCAAAGCCCATTCTGTTTTTCCACACTAGTCTGTAGTACTCGTCACCAAAGAGCGCCTCTCGTACCCCACCAGGGGACAGAGACAGCAGGTTCCCCTCCCTCAGGAGCTTGATACAGTCCTCTGGTGCCCCGGGGGTCACACACATCACTTTCAGCATCAGGTTCCAGCCTTTTGAAGTGGTAAAAGCATTATTCTGTCATTCTCTTGTCAATATTAAGAACAACTATCTTTTTGTTGTTATTTTCAAAAGATCTAGAAGAAAGGGAAAAATTGATAATGACATCATTTTTGTTTCCCATATCTGTTTCCAATAAAAGTTGATAAAGTTCATAAAAGTTGATGTACCTTTTCTTTAGGTAATGTTAGGTCACCTTTATATGTAGGGTAACCTATATCCAAAGTATTTCAAGATAGGGTATTTTGAGATCGTCAAGTTGAAAGACGGTAGTTTCACAATGCAATATTTTGAAAATATTTAAATTTGAAATCCACGGCCTTTAACCAGAAATCCCTAGATACAGTTTTTTTTAATACAACGGATATAGGTTACCCCACGGATAAAGGTGACCTAACGTTATATCGTTAGATCTTCTTTTATGGATAAAGTAAATCGGGCCCTATGTACATGCAGGAATAGTACAAAGTCAGCAAGGCAAATCTTTTTTTTTTCAAAACTTTTGGCCATATGATAGCTTGATACAAGATGTAGTGTCATCTAACAGTAAATACCAGGTATCTTGAACAAAAAGCGGTCGGCAACTGCATACAGAAGGCGGTTCTGATGGAGCACAACTTTGGCCATGACGTAGTACAAGTCAATGGGGATGGCACCGTGGTAGTACACCACCAGAGCAGGGCCAGTGGCAGGCAGCTTCTCTACACCATGGATTTCATATCCTACAGGGGTAAAAAAAGGATAATGGTTTGGGCTATTTTAATTCAAAACACTGGAAATGGCAAGAGTGGTTTGGCTGTAATTTCCTGATTGAGTATAGAATATAAGTGTAGGTTGTTAAAGCCCCCGTCACAGATAGCCAACCATGGCTACATCATCAGACCCTCTTGCTTACCATGCCAGATTTTCCCCTGTAGTTCCCAGAGTAGTGCAACAGTTTTTCGCGCTCCGAGCCAAACGTCTACAGCAAACGCGTCCCGCAGCTTGTGGCGTGCACGGTAGATGTGAATGATCAGCGCAGTCAGGTAGAGGAGAAGGATGACGAACACCGGCAGGATGAAGGCCACCATGATGGGGAGGAACATCCACACCAGGAATGAGATCCAGTCGATGTCCAGGCTGTCCACTCCCAGATCCTCCATCACGCCATACATGGTCTCCATGGCAACGTTCACCGTCTCCATCCACGACAGGATGGAGGTGTTGGTCAGCAGTCTTTCCGTGTCCGCATCGCAGAGAATGACGAAATCCATGGCAAGGTTTTCTGACATGGTCAGCCGTGGAGTGGGTTCAGAGCGCTTCGAGTGACCGAACTGTAACACAGCAAACATTGAAATGTGATAAGTCGGTCCCAAGGACAGATATCAACAGATAAAATTTCTTGACTACTGCAAACTTTACTTTTGTGGGTGGACATTTTATGTCATATTAGGAGGGGGGAAAAGAGGTTTTTCGTGCATTGTAAATTTGCATTGCAACAATTCTGTATAATAGAAGAAATACAATGGAAATGCAGTGTCATAAATTTGAGGTGGGGAGGTAATGCAGTAAAAATCCTGGCAACAATTTCCAGAGTCACAGTATTCAGCCCAATAGCCCCAATGTCCATCCATGACATTTGTGTACAAATTGAGAACTTGAGCAGAATCTAAGGAAGAAAGAGTTTCTCAAACCTTTGGTGCAGCTTATAATCAAGGAAATTTTACTTCTCTTTTTTATTGCTAGCTACCTTAAACGTTAAAGAAAAATAAGTTGCCTCAAAACCACTGACAAGGGTGGGGGCTACTGGTTGTCCTTGTCATGTCCACACAGTGTAATAAATTAGCACTAATCATTGGACAAACTTTGCACAAGCTATCTATATCACCTATAAACGTGGACGACCTACTTGGCTCAGCAATACATGACACGTGATGACACAGTTTCTACTATAAAATCAATAATAACATGATGCTAAAAATATATATATTAATTTTATTATGTACATATACACTGTACGAGTAACTATATGATCCTGAGCTCTCTTGAAATGGAAAAGCTGATACTAGATAATATCATGTTTTGTTGAGTCTGTTTTGTGTGCCAGGGTCACCATCCTAATAACCTTTGTTCAGGCTGCCTTCACCTGCACAGATTACAAAGTACAGTCAAACCTGGCCGAACAACTACCCAGCTCACTAACCACCACCTCCAGTCTTTGACCACACTTAAAACAGCCCATACAATTTTACAAAGTTAAGACCTTCTGCTAACCAACTGTATTATCCAACCAGCAATGCCATGACAGATTCCTGCCTCAATTACCAATAAAAATTGGTGATGATCGCTCTAAAATACAAGAGGCAAAATCACTGAAATAGATTCATAATAGACGGCATATTGAAGCAGTGATATTGTGCTAATGTGCTTACTTTTTCATTTCTCTCGAGACCCCCCCCCCCCTTTCCATTTTTCCTCACACCTTTCAGTTGTTTTTGAGATCTACAGGTGTGGCTGTAGCTACTTTGTGTTTAAACAAACAGAAACAAAGTGTTATTTGTTGGAACAAGCAGACCTTTGACTCAGAGTTATGTAACATGCTTTGCTTAACCAATTGCAAAGGAAAACATTTCATCATATTCCATGTAAAAATTGAGGTTTTGGGTTTGACAGCTTGTCAGTACATGCACTAGTCATAAACTGTAATAAAGGATAAATTGGTGGAGTGTGCTGAGATTGAAACTTATTGGGAAACAACATGGGGGTGATATAACGAAATTCAACATGAGTTTAACTCGATAATTGCATTTGAATAATTGGGTTTGTCAAGGAATAGGAAATTCTGATAAACTCAAAATCAAGCATGCCTTAGTCTGTGTAACAGGGCTGTAACTGGCCCCTCCCCGGATGTTTGGCGGGCTGCTATAAGCGAGATTTAATCAGGCTAAGCATGCCTTTAACAGATTAAGATCTAGAGGTTTAAGCTTTGTAGTATTAAACATCTGAGGCTAAATAGAAAGATGATATGATTCATAAACATGCCCTTATCTTTGCACACATAAATTGCAAACTGGAATCCTTTACTACAAAACTAAAGATGAAGTAATCTTGATGGAAAACTGATTACCTGCTGTTTCTTTGGAAGACAAAAACATATTACATAAACACTGGGATATAAATAAGATAATATAGCAAACTCTGGAGAAATGCCTTACATAATGTAGCCAGGTCCACCCAAAGAGAGATGCCTAACTCCCACACGTACAGCTATCTTGTAGACTGCAGCTCCAGACTATGCTCCTTGCCATCTGAAAGGACAGACAAAAGTTTAACTGCTGAGATTGTTTCCCTGCATGCCCAATACTAACAAAGAGATGTTACCTCTCTCAGTTAATGTTTGACATATCCTGAGTTAACTTAAGGGCAAATCATGTACAGGAGCTGTGACCTTTCATGGTATTTCTTTTTTACAGGAGAGAAGGCAGAAGCATGTTATGATGTTAAAATTTAATTTACTTACACTGTGGTGCTCCCCTACCACAGTACCAGTAATGCATTGTCAAAAGTTTTTTTTTTTAATGTCTTATTCGCAGGAAGCACAGAACAACATGTACCTTTCAATTGGTAAACATCCAATAAAACAAGTGGTGCCATGAGTCATTAGGTGAGAGCCGGACCTCTCCAAGCAGAAGTCAGGTGGAGTGGCTAGTTTTTTATATCTTTTGGGGCATTTTGTCCAACTGGCTGACAAAAAGAAGCAAAAAGCATTTTAGCCACTAGCCTAACCTATGCGCAAGCTTGATCCATCCAGGTCCAGACACTCATATAGAAGAACTTTATTGCATGACAACTGTACAGGATACAGTGTATGGCAACTTGTACATTGTACAAATCTGACAATTGCAAGTGCAGATTTTTGAAACACTCATTCTAACTGATTCGAAGAACCAGACTGAGTATTTTCTATCATTTCAACATCCTCAAGGTGTGCATTAGGTGTGCATGTCAGTACCCAGTTTTCTCTGAAGAAATGCAACCTCTTTTCAAAGAGAGCTATGAAAATTATATGCATAAGGTCGAGGTTATTGTCATAATCCTGTCAACAAGACTTTTCTGCCACTATCAACAGGATATTCCTTTGATAATCTTGTGATTAACACCTAATGATCCTGTACACACAACCCTAACCATGGCCATGAGGATAGGATAATTCCATTAGATGCTGCAAAAACATGACTACATTCTTGAGCAATGATAATTGGGGACAATATTAAAAATTGCCCCTTAAAAAAGGAAAATTCCCATATCACACACTGGTCAACTCCAGTCGCTCATAGAGTCATACCAAGGAGGTTATATAATATCCTAATGCTCTTACATAACGCTGAGATGGGAAATGAAATGTCATACTTCTTTTTTTAAATTCGGCTACCTAAATCCAAGGACGTCTCATGTAACGTCCTTGCTAAATCAAAACCTCCTTGCCAAAATCAAAATAGGTCTTCAATCATAATAACACGTGCGTGTATGCGTCTCTTTTAGCTAAAAACAGCACACTTGCCCTGTCAGTCACATATTCTACATCCAGTGACTCCGATGTGTACTTTCAGCTGTTTCGCCATGTCGTCCACTCCATGTGTCATTCATAGTTCCTCACAAGGACGACGAAGAAAAACAAATTCTCATTCCTGTTTCATATTTACGCAGCCTGTCACCCCACAGCGACCTCATCAGCTGATTGATACGTCACGTGACTTTGGACTACTACACTTGAAGTTTCTAGATGTCCTAAATATTTACTACATCATCCAAAAAATATATTATTCCATACTAATAAACCTTCTTGAATCTAAATATATGATAATACATAAATCGTTTAGCATCTCTTTTGAGAAATGATTCATTTAGAAATGCAACTTTGAAACGACATTATTTTTAGCACCCCTATTTGGTGTAAGTGTGGAGTTCCATAACAAAGCACGCTGGGTGCCACGCCCAACATGGCGGCTGTCTTGAACGAAGTTACGACGAATTTTTCTGTTTCCAAGTCGCCCGCATACTTGAAGACGGAATCGGTTTGCGTGACGCGGGCGTTCAACCTCTGTGGTTAGGCATCGGGCATTGATTGATGTCCACCGCTGTGGAGATAACTGAAATGGAGGATGATGGCAGGAAAAAGAAGGTACGTAGTCCGCAACTGTCACCGCTTAGTTTTTGGGTGTGGTCCGTTTTTCCTGGCTGCGTGTTGCCGTAGTTCCGACGTTTGCGTCATCTGCGTTGTCCACAACTAGTCATGGTTTGATGACAACCAAATAAAACCATGTAGAACGTCTTTCGTGATGCTTTTCTGCAGTTCTTAGCCCGGATTTCTTGAGGAAAAATTCACATCTGATAATGACTTGTGTGTTGCCTAGCTAGTTTTGGACCGTTACTTTTTCGGAGGGGGTGGGGGGTCAACTATTGTGAGATAAAATTATAAGTGCAACAGCACATACCTCCCTGCACTTCTTGGAAAATATTGATTGATGGCGGATCACCTAACTATAATTATCCATCCTTTTCAAGGCTATGTCGGTTTCCTATCTCTTTAAAAATAAATAGATGAACTTTTTCTTTGTAATGTTTGGGCATCCTTACTGCACATAGTCATCATCATTATTATTTCTTTGTGGAAACGCAACGTGTGGATATTTTCATCACAGGGCTACTTTCACTGAGTTTATAATAGAAGTTGATAATTGTGCTGTGTTTTTTGTTGCATGTGTGTGCTATATGTCAATCTAAGGACATAGCACAGCATGATGTACCTTACAATGGATCATTGTTTCCTTGACTTGGGTGGGGACGTGTATTAATGGTCCATTAGACTCCTTCAAAAAGAGGCAAAGTCCTGTTAGCATTCACGTAATAAATAATGAAATACCTTAACTGTGACAGGCACTGTGTCCAACATTTATGAGAAACTGGGCGTAGTTAGGTCATGCCTGAATAGCCAGTTGGCTGTTTCAAATTAACAAAATAGCACAATATGATTTATAATTTGCAATGGCAACCATGACTAAAATTAATTTGTGTTCTGTTGTTCTTTATTCTTAGACTTGTGTTTACTGATAAATGAACATACAACTGCTATTACACATCCATTTTTAACGTATTGCTTTATGATAATATAAGTTTATAGCAAATTTATCCCCAACAGATCAGCCTGCATACTTCTGTTCACTTGATTTGAACTCAACTGCCTCCCTGTAAAATATTGTTAAGAAAAATTTTTCCCCATGTGCTAGTAGGAAACCATCTTATTCCACAAGCAGATTTTTATTCATGTACTTCGTAATGCATAATTATATAATAGTTTCAACTTCAAGGAGTTTTTTGTGTGAGGAAAAAATAGACAAGTTACAGAAATCATCTACTGATAAGGAGAATGTTTTTGTTTGGTCCTTAATTTCTAGTCCTGAATAGTATTGAATAGGTAAAAGAAGTTTTAGGTGTGGGTATGACTATGAGTCTATGACATTTTGAATTTTGCCTGGGGCACTTGGCATGCTGTGTAACAGTGCCTCCTACTGAGCACATGCATACCTTTCTTCTGCACCCACTGCAGATGCTTCCATTCATCATGGTTAACCCACTTTAAATTGAGGGTCAGGAATCTGAGATGTATCCAAAGCAAATATTTTAATGATAGAAACTATATATATAGCTAAGCTGAGGTATCTGTTCTACAGATAACCAACATAGGCCACAAGTAGTTACCACAAATGCAGTATTTAAATTTTACATCACCATTTTTATCTAAATCTCATCTATTCCATTCAATAGGTTCTAAGAATGAATAAAATGAAAAGCCACAGTGTACAGTTTGTATTCTCCAAGAGTTTATTTATTTGACTTGGAACTTGGCCAGAAGTAATTAGTTATACTGTTTGGCCAAGCAATTGGACAGCTTTGACTACCAGTTTCCTGGGGTTAGTGCCAAACTTCCGATTGGGACATTTATACATTTCCTTAACCAATATCATTCTGTTTCATTCATATGGTTGATACTACCATAAATTTTTAAATCCTTACACTGTTACAGTGGTTTTTCATGTTTGCTGTGGCAAATTCATGACACTGTCAGTGTGTGTTTCCAATTCATTCAGAATTGTTTCAACAGTGAACTTGAAAAAAAATTGAATAATATGTTGATTTATAGTAAACTGTCAGAAACACATGTTTGGATGGCTGTTGCAGTTTCATTGTGTTGGATAAAAAAGTTTTTATCTAACATGAAGTTCTTTGATATTGTTGTTGACATGTATACAGATTCTTGGTATTGTTATATGTAGATACCCTGGCATTATACTATATTGCAATACTCCTTTATGCCAACCCATGCATTTAGGGACAATCTCCTATTGAGGTCACCACAAGGTACAGCATTGAAAGTTTCAGGCAATCTGCAATAACTGCTAATTTTATTCCCAATCCCTAGCAGTAAGAGGTTAGTTTGCAAGACCTGTCTGGCAAGATGTGAAGTAATGGAATAACTCAGAACATCTGGACCAAGTGACCTGGATGAACCACACAGAGATCACTGCAGAGAGAGCTATGAAGATTTCCTGTACCACTGTCATGGGCATTTTGAAACATGCTAGATGGACTTTAACTTTTTAAGTCCAATGGGTCCAAACATATCACTTCTTCCTGACGTCAAATTCAATAACTCAAAAGCTATCTGCCACCAAAAAGTCAAAACCATAGCATGTCCAGGACAAAAGATAGGAAAACCCAGAAGTTCTTCTGCAGTTCTGCTTAAGCCCCTAGGGGGATCAAAATTGACCTTGACCTTTGTTAATCCATCCTGGCTTTCTTAAGTTATGCAGACCATAGATATCCAGAAACACACAGTGACAGACATACAGATCTACCCCAAACAATATCTCCATTTTTTGTGGAGGTAATATTAATAATGATAAAAGGAATGCCTTGTATTTCCAAATAGCCCCAAGATATTCCATTTTTCTAATACCTCCTCTGAGCTGTACCAGAGATATGCATGATTGAGGATGCCAGGATATTGGCTCTTACAGCAATAGATAAACATGAAGCCTTAAAGTGAAGGTTAATTGGATTATATTTATAAGGTTTTCTTTGTCTGGAAAAAGGTGCACTAATTTCACATCTCTGGTATCAAAGGTATGTAGCATACTAGTATTTCTTTGCATTGACGTTAAAGGTCTATCTTGACTTGTTGGCATGTGGGACAGCAAATTAAAATGTTCTTGCTGTGCCTCTGAGCAGGATTTGTTTACAGGGAGGGGCTGCTCGCCCTTCAACCAATATTCTCGTACATAAATAGTGGTTCACACTTTGTCTACTATTTTTATCCAACACATATAGTGGGTAATGAGTAGAGTAGAGTAGAGATCTTCAGTTGTTCGAGGCTCCCCTCAAACGCAGGACCGATGTACAAATGGGTGAAAAGTCAGCAGGCACTATGTTTACATGTACTTGTATTGGTAAACAGTGACTGAGAATGATATCATGTTCCTCGTAAGAGGTGTAAATATAGGAATGAGGTTTTCATGGACCACCCAAAAGACAACACTGGTACCATCGACATCTGTTCTACAAAAACTGAAAACATGATGCCAGGATTCATGATAAAGGACCCACAGAACACATGTAAGACTTTGGACTTGGCCTGGGTCCCAACATATGCTGGTTAGGTTTATATGCTTAAGTAACTATTGGAGTTGACATGACCTCTGCTGCCTTAAGCAATGTTGGCATACAGACTTACTTTGGACTAAAACCTGCTGTTTCTTCCATCGCACATTTATTAGATACAGTATACTGTAGGTGCCCAACCTTTAGGTCTGTTGTTATATGTGTGTATATAGAAGCCTCGTGCAATTGGATGCTTCGTGTATATGTAAACATTCTTATTTACATACAATTACAACATGATGATAGCAACATTCTCTGCATCATTAAAACAATACTATGCATTTTGCTTGGAATTGTGTCATACTCATTGTTCTTCATAGGCATTGTACTTCCTCTTTGGGGTGTCAAACTCTCAAGAAAAAGTTAGGTACACTATATTCTGTAACTTTGGGACTGTACTGAGTCTTAGATTACTTGTATGTAAACAGACCCACTTAGTAGTGTCTATTTGCAAAGTACACCTCAGCTAATTGATGGGCGATTAAGTTGGAAATAGATATCAATTCTATAAACAACAGATGATATACAGCTGTAGTACACCTTCAAGTGTCATGCTCATCCGTGAAGGCTTCAAAAAAAGAAAAAAAAATTTATTGTTTCTAACCTTTGTGTAGCAATGAGTATATGTATATGCAATATTTTCTTCCAGATAAAACATGTGCATAATTGTTTCTGTTTGATCCAGCTTTTTCATAACAACAGCATTATCAACGTTACCCTGACCTTCATGTAGAAATGTGCTAACAATAGACTATGACATTTGTACTCGCTTGCAACTTGATATTCAGAACAAGGGCATAGGAAAGTGACTGAAAACCAGGACATACCACTACTGTACATAGGTAAACAAGCTGCACAAGACAGTCACATGCCACAATTGACTGTCATTGTCAGATGAGAAAATTATATTTGTTATGGTTGCACTGCCATTTGGAAAATACATTTTAACGTAAAAATGTATGGAGGAAAATCTGGATATCGATCTGGTAAAAAAAAAGATCAGGAAAAATATAACAGAAAGTGCTGCCGTGCCTGCTCAGTGAATGTACTGTATCTTTTGCCATCTCCCCTATAACATGAATGGTTCACCCCAGAGCTCCTCTATTGTCCTTTCAATATAAATGATCACACCAACTTCAGAGTGATAGGTATAACCTTATCAACGTCTACAAATTTGTCTTACGGGAATTACTGTTCTCGTTTGCAGAGTTCTGGCTTTGTGTCGCCAATCAGGAAGATGTTCTCCAAGAGCGAGCGCGGCAGCGATAAGAAACCGTCCATCGTGAGACACCGGCGTCCTCTTCACGCGGTTGCCCTTGAGCCTCCTGAATACCTCATCGACCCAGAACTACTCATAGAGGACTATATTGAAAAAGAAGTCAAGGTATGGTGCAATCTACAATGTTTATTATTATGTTGTTACATTTGGGGATCATGTTCGGTATGACTTTTGAAAAAGGTATTCTTCTTTGAAAGTCCGTCATACACAATACATTTTACATGTAGTTGAAACTGAACGCCATCTGTCTAATGTTAAGGTCAATCACATGCACTGTTGTATGGTTTCAGACAGGAGACAGGTAAATTTCCTGGTATCATAGAAAGTTATTAGATGACATGATAATTTTGTCCAGAAATGATTACACGTAGTACAATGCAGGAGAAGCTGTCTACATTTAAGAATTGAACTTTCTATGGTTTTGATATTGAGTTTGACCTAACCACAGTACTCTAAGTAATTTATACTCATGTTTGCACAGAGCTCAATATGAAACCCTAATACTATTATTATGTATGTACATTATATGACGGAAAAAGGAAATACAAAGATTGTGTGGTTTGTACAAAAGCAATGTCAGAAGATTTATAACTGTAACATGTACCATGTTGTGCCTTTGTGCTGGGTGTCCTCGGGTCAAAGAGAGAACAATTTATTGATCCCCGTGCCCACATCTGTCAGACTAATTCCCCTCTGTTGCGTGCACACAATATTTTTTTCAACACTAGAAACAGCCAGGCAGCCTTTGTGAGGCACTTTTCTCTACATTATTCATGTCATTTTTGTTGAATATCATGGTGAAAGTAATTGTTCTCAATTGTTAAAGAGAACAAGATACATGTGATTTGTGTGCCTTACCAAAATTTGTGCAATGGTCGTTAGGGAATTGTTGCAGAAAATGATAGATTGGTGTAACTTTTGTAACAATACCACAAACATGTATTAACTGTTTCATTTTATGGTGCTGTCTTCATGATGCTTGCAAAACCTGGATACAGAATTCACTATTGGCTTTTATTAGGCTCACATGAATTTAATATACATAATTTTGGTTCAAGATTTTCGACCAAACCAAATATAGATTTCATTACTAGTAGTTGTTTTGATTGCCATTGTTTCCATTCAAAAACAATTATCTAATCTATCTCTAAAACTGGATAAAAAGGGGGTTTACTTCCGGACATTTTGAGTGTTATCTGTCACTCTTCTTCAACGTCACTAGAATATACATTTTTCTTTGAAGATTTTTAACCAAACCAAACGCAACTTTCATTATCTTTAATAATTACTTTGATTGCTGTTGTTTCCACAGTACTTAGGAGCAATACCCAACGTACCTCAGGGTCTGGATCTGACCAATAGGACGGAAGTCTTGAGAATAGTGGATGATGGGAAGGTGAGAATCTTAGCATTTTGGGATATTTTTAGTTAATGATTGGACATTTTTCTGTGTTCTGTGTTGATTGGGTAATAGTTAGATAAAATATGCAATCTTAAAGTGAGAAATCGTTATTTTTAGTAAAGGAATGATTAGACTTAGATTACAGAAAATTTGTAGATAGCATCATAGCTTATTGCATTCATGTATTTTGTACTTGCATGTATGCAGGCTTGCCAATGATTAAAGGACATGATCTTCGAAATCCCTGTCTGTCTTGCCTTGCGGCTCGTCATTCTTCTTCTTTATAAGAAGACCGCTTGTCTAAGACGACCATATTCTCTAGGTCCCCCAGGGGGTCTTCTTAGACAAGTTTGACTTTATATCTATAATTAGATTATTTATTAAGTTAATGATTTTTTTCAGCATGTAGATGTATATTAATATTATGATACAATTTTAAACTGCACACAAATATAAAGCGCTTACCAACAAGCTTTTGCTCAGTCCTCTGATCCTGTTCAAGTTGTAATGACCCAAATGTGACATAGGCTTTGGGTCATTACAACCTGAAAAGGATCAGAGGACTGAGCAAAATCTTGTTGCAACTTTGGTAAGCACTTCATTTTTGTGTATGGATATAGAATTTGAAATTGTATCATAATGTTGATAACCGTCACAGATGAACTTACATTCATGTATAATTATACTTTTGTTATATGATATTGCAGAGAAGGGGTTTGTTACCCTGGACATTACATATAGAACACGATGCCATCATGAGTCTGTCTGCCAACCATGTGAAGCTGCTGCGTAGAGACGGGGAGGACTTGTTACACCGGGTCCCTGTACACGACATCGCTGCAGTCTGCTACGTACGCGATGATGGGCTCAATCTACTGGCCCTGAAAATAGGTCAGTGTTCCTTTTCTATTTGGGCCACATTTACTTGATTATATGTATGACATCCTCTAGAAAACCCAAAAACTGATGTGCGTAAATAAAAAAACAATAGGAAAAAAGTTGCCTTCAGTGTTAAATGTAAGTAGTTAGAATTGTTTTTGGAAATGGCCGGATGTCATCCATATAGTCAAATGGACATGGCTGGATGTCATTCATATAGTCAAATGAACATGGCCGGATGTCATTCATATAGTCAAATGAACATGGCCTACACTGAAAAGAAAACTAAAACAGTAAATTTTAAAGTGAACTTAGTCAAGTGACAATGGCATGGCCATTTGGGGCATAATAATATTTTGCTTTTTTCCTAGCTTTAGTATTGCTAGCCTTGTATGTCAAATCTTTGTTTTGTAAGTGTTTGTATGATGCTGCATTTAGTTTGCATTTTGGCCAGAATGCCCTACACAATGTTAGGGACTGCAGTACCACATACAAATACCAGGTGGCATGCACATTGAGGTACTACAGTAGTAACAAAATTAACATGTTTATCATCATGCATGGTTGTGTTAGATAGGCTAGCAATTGATGGTTTAAATGACTACTATTATAGTAATTTCATGTCTTAAAACCAATTAAATGTGGCTCTTTCCTCTCAACAGGTTCTGAAGGTGCTGATAGTGAAGTCTGTAACATAGTTGTTTTACACGCTGAAAGTAGGGTAAGTACAACTTTTGAAGTGTTTTTCAAGGTCAAACTTGCTATGTTCCTGACTTGTTTCTTCGTTTCCCATCCTCGACCTTTCCCTTATACACGACTTGGCTGTCAAGTTGTTTAGAAAGGTTGCTTTACAGCAATGGTATTGTTTTCTGTGTGTTATTTTGGTACAAATGAATGTGTAATACTGTGTTGTCTATTGCACCTGTCCTGTAGGCAGCATCTGAGGAGCTCTGCTCTCTGATTGGTCAGACTTTCCAGCTGGTCTACACAGAGTCCACCATGGCATTTCTGGACCGGTCCATTTTACAGGGGGCGTCCACCCCCAGATATGGCATGTCCCTCAGAAGTAGTAAGTCCCAATATTAAATACCATCAACAATCAGGGCTCGAAATACCACATGCATATGCAAGTTTGTGCAAGTAAAATTGGTGTGGTGCAAGTAAGTTTAGACCAAACTTGCACCAGTGCAAGTTACTTTTGTCCTCTAATACCTGACATTAGAAAAAGCTTACACACACCGAGAATATTGTCTGTCATTGAAAGGTAAAAGAAAATAACACTGAATAAAAAAAAGCCTAAATTTGTTATTTCTAAATTTGGTTAGACATCCAGGTAAACTATTTTTTTAAACAAATCCATCTCTACAATGCTAATGATTCCTATGGTGCTGTCTTACATTGATTTGCATATGAGTTACATTTGCATACTAATTAGTGACTTTAATATGTTCAACTGGTTTTTCCAGTTATATGTATTGTATTGAGTTGTTCTACCACTTCATTCTGGATATGCTTAAGAATAGTTACTGTGATGGATGTCACTCGAAGAGTCCAGAAGAAATCTATCGATCTTATCGAGTTGTAGACATTGAATTGTCTTTAATTGAGGCTAAATTCACAGTTTTTATGAAACAGTTTGTACAATTTCAAACCAAAAATAAAATACGCTACGGAAAAACAAATATCCAAACATGTGGTCTTTACCGGTATGTATCCCCATTTACTCACGTACATTTGAAAATTTTCAGAAGAGGAGATAAGGGGTTAACAGTTCACTATTTTGGGTTGTGCAAGTAAGTTTCTTTTGGTGCAAGTTACCTTTGGCTTAACTTGCACAGGTGCAAGTTGACTGAAAAGTGTATTTCGAGCCCTGACAATATACCAGGTAAAAGAAAGAACAATTCATTGGTAGACAATTGGAACTGATCTTTTGAATCTTGAACCATAAACACACTACTCTATATTTATGTACATATTGTTACACTGATCTAGCCATTAAAACAGAATTTCTTTGAATTGATATTAGAGAATGTCAGCATTTCAAATACTGAAATTTGTCTGGTTTCCTTCCCAGCCACTTCCAGTCCTGCCAGACCCAGTGTAGCAGAGGTTTTTGCATCCACGTAAGTTGTACCAAGTTTTTGAAAGTGCCTGGTAGAATTAAGTATGCTGACACAAGTTAGTGTACTTTACTGTATTATACTATTTATAGTGTCCTTTGCCGTACTATATTCCAGATTAATGAAAATCAGCTACATGTGCAAATTTGTTGATCACCAAGTAGCCGAATTAAAAAAATTGCCCGCAAATTGAGCGCATTTTTTGCCTGAAAATCTAGCCTATGGCAGTGCTATCGCTCTGTGACCTACAAATCCCTAAAAGCACAGTGACTGAGAAGACACAGGCTAATAATATCCTTTGGAACTGCTGTGTGAAGCTGACTCACCTGTCATTTCGCCCTAACATGAATAAATTACTGTACTTTTCCAGGCCACCAAGACCGTCCAATAATAATCACTCTCCGACGAGGGAAGCCCGGTCGACGCCCCAGCACACACGGAAAGAAAGTGTAGCAAAAAGTGAGAGTGACATCAGCATCACCCCATCTGCTCAGGAGCTCCTACAAGACTACATGTCTCTTGTATGTGGACACTTGTGTTGGGTTAAGGTGGTATCTCACTGCACTTGGGGCACCGGCCCTGTGGGGGTTTGTTCACTGCAGTTTTGCTATTTTCGCCGATTTTTAATCATTTAGATACTGCATAATATGTAAAAGTATGACTAATAAGACAACAAAATACACAAAATATAAGAAAATTTGTTCTTTATCTCTGAAATTCATCGAGTCATCTACTAACCCCGCAGTGCTGCACCAGTGCCCCAATTGCAGTTACATACCACTTTTACCTTTTATTTGACTATATAATAATAATATAAACAGTACATTCATATTCTATGTCATAAAGTTTATGTTTTACTAACTGCTAAAGAATGTTTTGAAAGATAGTTTTGACATACGTTCCAAACAATGAAAAAATGAAAATTTACATTTACGGTATACTTTTGTTGCAACTGGAATATCAAGGAAGCAAAATTAAATGTCTTACGCAAACATTTTAAAGTGTAGAATATTCTAGACTTTGTTAAAGGATGATATTTTTTTTCTTTTTCTCAGTTGAAGACAAGGTTGAAAACAGAAGAGTTGAAGCAGTTTGCGCTCCTGTTGAGACAGTACCGCACCAGTATTAGTGTTCGAGAGTTCTGTATCCGCCTGAAGGACTTGTACAGGGAGGAGAGGAAGTTCCTGATGGCAGGTCAGACATCAAGCCTTGTGAAGTTGGGATTTATGCATTTTCCATCTATTAATTAATGTTTCTCTCTTTCTGGAAATGCATATGTCACACATTCAAAAGGTCCCATCATAGAAGGATCCAGTTTATAAGATTTCCTCATAAATTTTGCAAATTAGATACTGATTTGCATGATAACCATCTAATTATATCAATTCAAACATCACTTAAGCTATCTACATACCAAAAATCATGGTGATCTTTCAACCCCTTCTTGAGTCATTCTCTTTCAAAGTCTACAACTTCTGCAGTTCCAAAAAAAAGCCACTAGGGGGCCCAGAACTACACCATTTGCACTTTGCTCCAAGAGCTATGGACTACTGAAAATTCATGACCACAGCATGTCCAGAACATGAGATATCAAAACCGTAAGTTCTGCTGCAGTACTGTAATTTTAGTGAAAGACATTGGTGGCCTGCCTCTCATCATGCAGAAAAGTAGGAACCTTCAGTCTGCTAAAGGTAGCTGTTAGGCACCAATTTTTTTTTGTTATGAGGTTAGGCAGTAGGAAGAAGGTTAATCAGTTGTGACAGATGTTGGAATAACTATTTCCTTGTCCTTGGTTTTGTTTTTCAGGTATGAGGCCATTTATTCCAGAAAAAGATAGTCAGTACTTTGAGAGTTTCCTGGAATCTATAGGAGTCGATGGCAATGGAATTCTCACAGACAGTTATCGCCGCTACAGGCGGACTATAAGCGATGCCTCGGCATCAACTTTTAGTGCCAACGGTGCCAATGGCAATGGCAACGGGAATGGGAACGGTAGAGACTCGGTGTCAATTCCGTCCTCGGGGGGCGACGCCACGCCGGTTCCACAGGAGACAGAGGAACTGGACAGAATGTTGTCGGACATCCATAATGACATTGAGGCCTTGGCGACAAGTGTGGAAAACATCAACATGCAGTTTTAGACTCATCGCGTCCACTGACTGGAGAGCAGCACGTACTGTTTCATCCTGCTTTCACAGTGTGGTGTGACCTGTGCTACTGGTCTCAGGCTGACGTTTCATATACAGGTACTAGATGGCATGCCCTGGTATCATGCAGGTGTTTCACATTGGAGCATAAGTACTGCTTCTGGAGCACCATCATAAGCAAGGATAAAGCAATGTGTTCATGCCACTCCTCCCGCAACATCATCTGTTGTCTGCCTGCCTTTACATGGTTCTGTGGAAACATTGTCACATCTAACAATGGACTACTGGGGAAATCCCTGTGATGTCCAGCTCACTAAAACTCCCCAGGCCGGGCTCATCAGCACACTACCCAAAACTCATGGTCAGTATCCTTAACTGAAGACATGGCTGTGATGAAGACGTGTCACTCAAGAGACTCAACCATGTCTTCTTTCAACAATCTTTAATATGTCTTCATGAACATTAAAGACCATTTGCTGTTTTAGTGCCATCTGCTAACATTACACACATGTACATGTAGTCCTCTCAAGTACTCATACTATCGTCATTATGGCTAACTATTCATCTTCTTCATGCAGAAACTGTTTCAGACTTTGTCATGGTTAGGATGTTACAATTTTGTACATGAAGGTTAAACCCCTTTCTGACTCCAAACTTTTTGAGGATTTTGGTAAACCTTGAAACCTTTCTGACAAAAGACTTGAAAGACACCAAACTCAGCAGTCTATCAGTTTTAGTAATAACTCAGTTATGAGCTTTTCTCCAAACCCTACAAGAATGCAGTCTTGCATAGGTCTTCCGTAAGTGCCAATCATTCAAAATTGAACAGCTGTACAAAAATACTTGAAGAAGGGTCATGTAAACCCTCCCTTTTTATATGGGGTGTTGTAACTTTTTCTGTTTGGTGATAAGTAACCTCATGCATCCTGCATAATCATGCATAGAGCTATACTCTTCAACATATTTCTTAAGAGATGTTTTCATCTTTGGTATATGCCTGTCTGATTTGGACTTCTTTTTTCTTCTATCCTCATTTTTCTGATCCATTGCATAGCAACATAAATCTTGCAGCTGTCTTGCTTCCATTTTTAATCTAACTGTGTGTAAAAAAAAGCAATGAAGCTGGTATGGCATTGGTGCGCCCATCCTGTCCATTGTAAGAGTACTTGGTGTATTGCACATGTACGTTCACCACCTCTATGTGAGCATGGAGTTGCCTGAGACATGACCAGGACAAGCACACATGTTCCAGGCATCCTGTACACAACCACTATGCACAACTGTCTGCTGAAAGAGCCCACAGCCAATGCCCACATGGGACAGAGTTGTATTTTCATCAGGAGAGAATAATATCTAGTGCTGTCACATATTTTTGTGTAAATGTATTTAAGATCTGTAAATGTGTGTATAAACTTTAGATTGGCTAAAAAAAAGATGCAAATGTCCTCTGCTGTTTCAACTTCTCACTGTGAACTGATAAATAAAAGTGTAGGAAAGTTTTGATAAGAACATTTCTTAGTCTGAAATAAACAGGAAATTGACTACCAGATTTTGTCTGATCCAAATTGTACAGTAACTGTAACAAAACTAACTTTGATATAACAACCATTGATGAAGATAGTGTAGTAAAAAGTAGAATTAAAGGCCAGTTTTTAGAATCATTAAGGGGGTATCGCAATGAAGCTGCAGTATGTTGGCGGCAATTTGACAGAGCAATGAATTTAATGGTAAAAAATCTTTTTACACTTTGTGTATCTTGTTAATTTGTTACATGATATTTCCATCATAAAGTCAAGTGTAGAACGCCAACACACCACACTCAAGTGAGATACCCCTTTGAAGTGAATACTCCTTGATCTCAGAACGTTGCTCAATGATTTTGAGTGAAATCATAGCATTCATTTTGATAAAGTGAAACAAAGAACGTTAGATTCTCTGTGATACAAGTAATTTATTTCATTCCAACTTTGTACGTAAGCTTTGTTGGAAATTATTGCTTTCTGACACAACAGTTGGGATGGTTGTTGGAAAGACTGCAGCATTCTTACAATGTGTATGGTATGTCTACCCCAGTAACTTTTAAGATAAAGGCAGTGTTTCCCTGTACTTTTGATATAGCTTGGGGAGCTCCCCAAATAATGCAATTGAAGTGATACATTGCCCATACCCATTTTTCAGTACCACATTCTGTATCAAAGATGTGGATTCTGGTGCTCATAAACATTTGGGAAATTCCTACATTATTATGAAGAAACAAAAGATAACAACCATGCTTCTTCATGTACGCTGCTTATTATGTGACTTCTTTTAGCTTTGAAAATTGTTACAAATATGCAAACTGTACTGAAGTTAATGTGATATCATTATGTGAAAAATTATAGCAGGCCAGCTGTGTGATTTTTTAACTAATACTGTAGCACCTTGTGGAAAAAAACATTGCAATGATGGCATTGTGCAATCTTTCTCATTTTATAGTAAACTTATTTACTTAAACCTGGTCTACATTTTACACTTATGAGCAAAGGCTTTCTTATTTGATTAAACCAAGCTGTTACTTCTCCAAGAAAAATAGTTCACAACTCTTGTGCTTTTATTCTAGTAGCGCTGTAGCAGTACAATTCTTAGAGGGGGTTTTTAAAGATGTTTTGGCAAGGAAGTGGTCATTGATAGCTACATGTAAACAGCATGATAACTTATGGCAGGCTGTACCTTTAGGTTACCCACTGTAAACTTGATATTTTGTACAGCACTTGAAAAGTGCACATAGGTTTTCCTGTTGTCGGCTTATCACCTCTGTGTTAAGTGTTAGAAACAACTACTTAATAGATGCCTCTGTAGAAATTTGTTCTACAAAAAGTTCACCAGATGCAAAGGAGCAAAATCACTATCTTTTTGAATGTTTGAAAGCACACTACCAAAAATGGTTTTTCTTATTTTTCTTGTTTTCTTATAGAGAGAAAGATTTTCTTCGGTAAAGAAAATTCAAGGAAAGTAAGAAACCCTCTGCAAAATCTCTGTATGTTAGTTCTTGGAGAAAGAGTTTTTCTCTATTTTTTCTTAAGTGAAGAAAGTATTTCTATTAAGATACTTGCCAACAAGAATTTTCTAGAAGTTTAAGAAAAACTTTATTTTTCAATCTTTCCATAAGATTCATTTTCTCTAAGATCAAACAGAGTATTCCATAGATTCTAACCGTAAGATCTTTAATCTTGTCATTTTTCAATTTCTACATAAAATCTTGGTTTGCTAGAAGAACATTCTTGACTTTTCTTGATTTTCTTATCCAGGGAGTTGGAGAAAGATGATTCTTGTTTTTCTTTCTAACAATTAAGAAGATATAAGAACTTTTTTCTTCACTTTCTTGACCAAATAATGTTAAGAAAAAGAAGAAAAAAAGAAACTCTAAAATAATATATGACAAGCATAAAATTCACAAAATGTTCTTATTTTCCTTATCCAGAAAGTTTAAGGAAGATAATTCTTGATTTTCTTGGTTATGTTTAAGAAGATACAAGATTTCTTTTCTTCACCTACTTGATCAAATATAGGTTTGAAAAATTATAAAATCAAGAAATCAAAACAAAAAGTTACAACTAGCATAAAATTCTTTAATGTTATGTTTTCCTTATTCAAAAAGCTTAAGAAAGATGCTTCTTGATTTTCTTGGTAATGTTTAAGATATACTAGAATATATTTCTTAACTTTCTTGATTAAGAAAAACAAGATATTTTTTTTGGTTCATGCATGCCAAGATATAACATTTAGTTGAATCTTTCAACCTCCTTGGTTGAATAGTATGGTAACCTTTCTTTTGAAATTTCTGTTGGTGACCAAGCTATGTTTAGTTCAAAGTTATGTTAAACTTTGCTTTCCTCAAATCAAAACCCATTTGGTGTCTTTGTTAAGAATTAGTCTTGGTAACAAGAAAACATTTCTTGATTTTCTAGCCTATCTTGTCATGTGACTTTTTCTGAACTCCTGATTGGTTTATTTGTATCTCAGAGTACTGTTGGGCTACCCCAGGTGGTCCATCTCTATTTTGAACAGTTATAAGAAAATATTTCTTAACATTTCTTGTTTTTCTAGCCTCTCTGGTCATGTGACTTTTTCTGAACCCCTGATTGGTTGATCTGTATCCCAGAGTACAGTTGGGCTACCCCATCTCCATTTTGAACAGAGAGACAGTTGCAGCAGCTCAGTTCACTACTCTTTGTATCAGTTGATGACTCATGCCAGTTTTACAGTCAAAAGTAAGGTAAAAGGGACCATGATCATGTGAGGCACTGGTGACTGGGCTCAATTTGCTAAAAATCTATGCAGCGGAAACAGCTGGGAACCAGATTTGAAGTAAGTGTGCCCCCCTCCCCCACCTTGAAATACTTCAGGATAAAAGAAGTCCATGCATAGACTTTAGTATAGGGTTCAAAAGCAACAAGGCACAGAATCTTGACAAAGCAGTATATATGGAGAGGCAATAGTTGTTTCCATTACTAGTAGCTAAGCTACTAGTATATCCACCTTTTGGCTGCCAAATTCTATGTGCACATTGTATGTCTAACCAAAATAATCGTTGGGAGATTCCATTTCATATCACAGGGTTAGTCTGCTGTATTTCGGTTCAAAAACAAATTTCATTACGGTATCAAGTAAACATACATATCTATAGGTGTCACCAGTGGGTTAAAGAATAGGTATATAGTACAGTGCATTACTAAAATTAATATATATTATTCAAAATTGTTTACTTGATACCTTTTTTGTTGTTTTGTGTAAGACTATATGAAGTAACAAAGGTCTTTCACTTTTTCTCTAGGTGTCTGGAGGTTTTGACCATACCAAATGTCAAGAATGAAAAGTTCACTGCAAGGGTTTGCTCTATTTTGGAATGTGATACTCTGTAACCATATGGAACTGTTATATCTAAGTTTATAAATTATGGCCTTAGCATATTCCGCTACAAAACAGCTACACTGCCATTTAAGTAATGCAGTAATAATTTGCTGTAAATGCTTCTTTGAGAAGGGTAATGAATTTGAGACTCTGCTTCTTGTACGTACATACGTATATCAAGATAAATAATTGGCAATTTGAATGTAAAGGAATTATTTATGTTTGTCTGGCACTGTCATTGTAAAAGTATTTCCATTCAAAGACTGTTACTATATTGTGATCATACTTCCTAAGTCTTATGTAAGAATGTGGTAATAAACATTCCTATACTATACACATAATTTGTTGACATTTCTTCCTCTAACATTTTTGTAGTTGCTATTAACTGTTTAGTGATTTTCTGTTTTTAAGTATTTGACAGCAGGAATGATTGTTCAAGAAAGTGAATCTCAATGCGAGAGACATTTTCTTGGTGTGTCTTTAGGGAGGAAGAAATTCTTGAACCAGAAGCTGATTCTTGGTGCAAGTAAAATATTCCTGGTGCAAGATTTTCAGACTTGTACAGAGAATCACTGTCTAAGAGTAAGAGTATCAGTCTTAAGATTAGAAAGGAATTCTTGAGCAAGATCCTGAATCTTAGCACAAGACGCATATTCTGTTAACTGGTAACTTAGTTCTTTAGGACAGAAAGGTTTCCTTGCTTCCAAATAACTTTCAAGAAACTGATTCTAGGTTTGACCTGCTACCAGAATCTTAATCTTTGTACAAGATAATATATATTGGGTTTAAGACATCGATTCTTAAGGACGGAAGGTTATTCTTGTTGAAAGAATCTTAATCTTCATACAAGATGCATAATATGGTTAGTGCAAGAAGCAACAAGAAATCGATTATTAAGGACAGAAAGATTTTCTTGCTACAAGAACCTTTCAAGAAACATAATCTAGGTTTTCCTGCTATAAGTTATTTAATCTTTGTTCTAGAATAAGATGATTTTTCATAGTTTAAAACTATGATTAGATATAAATTCTGTACCACAGAATCATTCTTGCCACAAGAAGATTTATCTTAAGTTTTAGTCCCAAATCTTTAAGAAAGAACAGCTTGGTCTGAGAAAAATATTCTAAGAAAACTTTCACCTTCTAACTGACATTTTCTTATTTTCTTATTTTCTCACACAGAGAATAATTTTCTTTGTGGAAGATAACTTTTCTTCCACAAAGATAAATAAGAATGGCATATTTGGTAGTGCAATTAATGGTACAATCACTGAATGTATCCATAACTGTTGCTAAATATGGACTGTCCAACTTTGAGTTTGAGGAAATTTTATCCATTGAGATTTTTCCAGATCTGTCTGGTGATTCTTCTGCAGAACTAATCCTTGAAGGCTTATAGAGTTTGCTTTTTAGTAGTACGATAAAGCACAACTTATTTGAAGTACAATGACTTTAGCAGCAGGCACTGTCAAATGATGCCCCAGATGCATTCATGCGTGGCATTTATCATATCAGATTCTGTAGTAGTACATAAATGACTGTTTCATTGTAACTTGGCCTACATACATGTAGCAGGCTCTCTGGGGCCTTTTGGCTCATAGTACACTTTTTCTTTTGTACTAGAAAAGATGGTAAAGGGCACCAGAGAGCCTGCTATGAAGGCTGATGGTAACTCTTGTTTTGCATTTTCTAATGAAGCCAAAGTAAGCAGCAGTATCTGATGAGACCAGCACATTTCCCCTTGACACCCGTGCAATACCGTATGATGTAGAATTTTATGCATAGCAAACTAGCAGTCTTGCCTATTTTTGTTCACTCAGGCAAGAAATAGTGATATTTTTCAGGGTCTTTGATTTGTAGGCCTCGGAATAGCAGTACCGAAGTATGATTGAACTGTTCTTGAAATAATTTCTAATCCAGAAAATAGGTAACATGTATTTTACTCAGAATATTCATTGAACATGTTACCATTCTTTGTTATTGGGTGATCAGGATTCTTGATTCATGAATAGGACTTGTCGCATTGCTGTGGTTTTGTTTGATTTAATTTGTATGTTAGCAATGAGCATGGTAGACAAATTAACATGAACAATGATTGTGAAAAAAAGCATGTATATGTGTTTACTGTTGTACCTGGAAAGCCATAGTCAATTGATTGTTGCATTTCATCATTTGCTAATGCTGTAAGCTGTATATTTTATGACTTACATGGTCTAGAGAAGTGCAGAAAGGAATCATACATGTACATATAATACTGCTGTTCTTTTATCTTCCACATAAGATCAGGACTAGGAGATAGTCTTTTGAAATGCCATGTAACGTTATATGTGTTGGTTCCAGAATAATCTGTGTTTCATAATATACTAGCCCTGCTGCTTTGCTGGAGCGTTCTTTCTGCATGAAACTTGAAAAAAATAGCCCACATTAAGGACAAAAACTGTCTTATTAATATTAATAATGATTATTAATATGTGTCGCATTTCAGAGCTGGATAGTACTACAAATCATGCTACTACATGCAGTGTTTTTGTTTTTTATTCTACTCAAATGCTATTGCAGGTACTTGGTATTCACTCTCTGCTCAACTTTTAGATGAAAATATCAGAGCTTATAGTTCTTTTTATACAACTGCTAGTTTTTTTGTTCTTACTATAAGACACAGGGGAGACCAGAGTAGAGCAGCCCCCATGATGTACTGTATAACCTGACATTGTAGTAACAAGCAACTTTGGAGCCAGCCCTTTTGCTGCATATTTTTATGGTGCATTGTACAAGATGTTATAAGTGTATTGTTGAGGTAGACTGTGACATTGGCAAGTATGATGTCTCAATGAATGTAGTTGAATCCCCACATGTGAAAGTTTCAGTGGGAATGATTTGGATGAAACCTTTGGTTTGATTTCTGTGATGATAAAAGTACCAAACCGTGTTAGCTTGGATGGATGTGATTGGTTGAAGAATAAGACTTTATAGGGACAAACCGCAAATTGTTACAAGAAGTGCACAACTGCTGGGATCATTTAGTGAACCACCCCTTTCCCTTAATACCACCAATGATGAGGTAAAATATAATTTAAGTATGCTTGACACCACCAACAAAAGGTTGCATCATATGATGTCACATTGTTCACCAAAAATGCAGAAATGTCATGTGACATCATTGCTGTATGACAGTTGTAAGTCATTATTTTAGGTCATGACCATTTTGTAATAAAACACATATTTTCCATACAGGTTCTGTCTCATGTTGTAGTGAATTCATGCACTAGGTTTGTCTTTATTGATGTGGAATTACTGCAGGTTCCACTGCAGGGCCAGCTTTTAGACATTTTTCTCTTTCCTTGAAGATAGGCTGAAGAAATAGCACTTCGATTTTACCAAGCACAGATGTCTGTAACGTCTATTGTTGCATTTTTTCATTAAGTATTTAGTAGAATCAAGTACAAATATTTATCGTTACAGCTAACGTTATATTTTACAATTCATAAAATCTGAATCGAAGTCTGACGTGAACTGAAACCTTTAAAACAGAGAATTCTATGCCAAGTTATCACCTGGAGCACACATCAAATGAAGCAAATCAAACTAGAGTTCGGCGACCTCATACCTCCATGAAAATTTAAAGCTTTCGTAAATTTCATGCAATTGACTAAGACATTAACATAATGTATGCATGGTGTTGTTAATCATTGACTAACGTTCACATGTCACAATTATAAAATTCCCATTATTAATCATAAAGAGGTTTTGCAATTTTTACATAAATTATGCAAATAAGCTCCTCATTACCATATTTAGTATCTGCTTATATTCCACCTATCATAATTAACATGTGTTACATTTATCAGAAGTCCAGTTATTGAAAACAATGGAATTATACAATTTCCTCATTAATTATGCAAATTAAGTCCTCATTTGCATAACATGTATATCATTATGAACATCTTTGCCTAAGGTACCCGCATGCCTAATATGATGACAATCCGTTAATCCTTTCTGCAGTTATCCTCTTTGGAATGTCTTGACAAAAATGCCCCTGCAGTTCCTAAATTGAATGTTAGGGGGCTGAAACTTGCTCCACTTTGTCATGACACTGAAAGCTATCTACCACCCAAATTTCAAGACCATATAACGTCCAAGACAAGAGATACATAGAAAAAACTGCTATGATTGAATGTTGTCATTAATTATGCAAATTTGCTCCTATTTTGCATAATTAGTATTTCATCTTGTACAACATTGCCCAAGGTACCTACATACCAAAAATCATGAAAATCTGTTGTTCCCTTCTTGAGTTATCCTCGTCAGAAGTTTTTGACAAAAATGCCCCTGCTATCCCAAAACTAGACGCTAGGGGGCCCAAACTTATGTCACTTCTTCCTGAGCATAAGAGCTATCTAATACTTAAAAATCTTGACCATAGCATGTTCAGAACACCAAGATAGCAAAACCGGAAGTTGCGCTGCAGTACCAAGGGGAGCCGCTAGGGGGCCCAAAATCTAATCATTTCCAGCTTTCATCACACCCTACCAACACACCAAGTATCAAACCAATCCACTCAGCCGTTCTTGAGTTATCTTGTTTACACACAGACAGACACACAGACAAACGCGGGGTAAAATATAACCTCCATGAAATTTCATGGAGGTAATAAAGTTGTGGAAAATTCACACCCACGCCCCAGCCAGGTGGTGGAGGGATAAGGAGTGCGGAAAGTCCCCATCCCTGACCAGAGCGAGGCGAGTACTTTTCCCGAGCAATAAGAAAGCGGTTGGGAAGGGTAAAAATACTATCCTCCTCCCCTTCCTTACTCTATCCCAACCACTTCATTTCCTTCCTACTACATGTATCCCCCTTTTTTTGCCCAGCTTCTCGTCAGTTTCTCCCAACCACCTCTTGAAGCTTGCTTTTCTTCCCCAAGGTCAAACTACGCGCTCAAGTTCTGTGATGATATCCACCACTGCCGTGTCATACGTGTACATTTGCATACTCCTCTGATTGGTTACTCTCCAAAATTGAGTTAATTGACCACCTGTCTGTGGCGCGCGGGGGCAGGTGTAGCGCTGTGAATAGTTACGCTGCAGCCCACAAGCATCTACAAACGTTAACTCTTGTTTTGTTCCATAAAAGTCGGCAATCCAGACAGTGTAACATCTATTGGCGTAGCACCGCCAGTAATACTTATACCGCCAAATGGCATAAACGATAAATTTTCGGTGATCCACTAGCGCAGCAACAATAATTTCCGAGGTATGCACACTTCAGACATCCACGTATTTCACACATTTTACCAAAAATGCTTCGGTAACAGTGCATTCGAAGACAACAAGGCCAAAAGTTTTCAGCTCATTTCGGGGCAGGCGAGCTTGTCGTGGGACGAACACACTGTCACGTTCATCGCAATATTTGAAGATAATAATCACACGTGCTCACGGCACAAGACGAGCATGATTCAACCAGCAATCTTGAATTTCTGTTGGTGACCTACAACTCGTGTAAAAGTGTGAAGAACCGTTGCATTATAGCCCGGATCTACGGCTGAATGGGTCAAATTGAACGTACGGCGCCATTTTCCCGCTATTTTTAATGCTACGCTAGCAGTAAAGTTTTACGTCATAGCGGTTGTGACGGACCAAAATAAATGAAAATTCTTGATAGGGGTATATATCCGTTTTCGCATGACTTTCTGTATGCTCATGCTGGTTTTTGTTTTGTGCAATTACTAACAGGAAAGGAAGGAACAACAGAGGATGAATAAAGGTAACATAGCTGAAGTTAATTGTGCCGTGTTTTTCCTGGCGGTATCATTGAACCCCCTCCCAACCACGCGCCCGTTCTCCGTGTAATTCCGCGGTGTGTTACGATTACGATATTGCGTTTTTAGCACGACAAGAGAGACCAAAAAAAAAGATACCGAAAACAAGTTGCAAAGGTAAGCTTTACCAGCAACATGTAACTGGAAAAAATGAGGCGTTGATCATTTGTCAAATTACTCGCTTGCGAACTCGCAGTAAACTTGGCGGTATTATGATAATAGATGTTACACCTGTAACGTTACACCCGAAACCCCATCTCACCACCCCACAAACACGGCGTGCTGATGCCATACTGTGCCACCATTGGTCCACCACAATCGAGTTATAAGTCATGCTCACAATGATAAAAAGAAATACTATATATCATTTTGTACCACGAAAAACATGTTGAAAGTAGTCATGCTAATTCATAATGCATTTGGCGCGTTTAACACAGACTTCTATTACAGCCATGACATCTTTCAAACATACAGTATTTTTGACAAGAGACTCAAGCGACACACACCATCACTTATTTCATTAACGACAGCTATATATAAAACAAATTTCGGCACAACTCCACCACCGCGTACCGCCCATGGATAATGACACTCAACCCACAAGCGTCCTCTATACCCTGCTAGTCTACAAACAGACGTGTCAGCTGGATGAAAAAGAGAAGTATTTGGCCAAATAGGGACAAATAATAAGTTGCCATGGGATTTCAATCTTTTGCAATCAGTTCGCTCCCGGACCAATTAACTCTCACTATTGTACTAGGCTTTTATTCCTAACCTGGACAAAGTCCCCTATTACTAGTACTCTTCGACTAGGCTGGAGTCTGGTCGAGTCTATCCGGGACCCGCACTTGCCTTGGTTCAGCTTGTTGAGCGAGGTGCCTGCCGTGAAGGCTATAGTCAACTTTCAGCACTTATTTCACTCGCCGCTAGAGAGCGCTTTTGAATAACCAACGTTCAGGCGTGTGGACGATACCATCATAATGCTGTTCTGTTTCAATCCGCTTGATAACGCTCTTAACACGAAGCTGAATTGTATTGGGTATTTTGAACCCGATACGGGTTTAAATCTTCGGCAAGAAGGTTATGTTTTTGGTGCCGTTTGTGTGTTTATCTTTGGCCTCCTTCACAGACCTTCTAGGTGTTCATTTGTGATTTTCAACAAGCAAGGCATTCTAAGAAAAGTCATTAATAAGTTCTTCATCGTTATAATTAAAGACTTTGCATAAACGATCTTAGCATTCAAAGGAACATCGCAAGATTAACGTTGACGTTACATCTAAGTTTCAAAATGTTTAACGTTGACGTTACATCTAAGTTTCAAAATGTATATAAATTTGGCAAAAAAAGTTTAGAATACTAACTTTTGTTGATCATATTCCCGTTGTTTCTGCATCAATTCTAATGTATTATATGTCAACAGAATGCTTGTGTAGTTTTCTTTCCTATGATATCCAACGTATCACGATTACAAATTCATGAAATGAGTATTAGGACTACTAACGTGAGGGGGTCAACAAAATATTTCCCTGCTGGTGCCCAACGCAGTGGGGTCCTGATGATACAAGTGCGGGTGTAAATGAACCAATCATTCGTTACTTCAGCTACAGGCTATTTTTAGTACACGGAAGATTAAAAGTTATTTTTAGCACATCGGGAGTCCAATGCTATAAATAGCATATCAAACACCTGCGTCCTGCAGGTGTGAACCCAAAGATGACCACCTGTGGATAACGGTGCCGTACCGCCATCCACAGGTGTTCATCTTTGTTGTTGTACAACACAAAAACATTGCCATGCCACGTTTCACCTTCTGTGGATAAGTTCCGTGCGATGTAGGGCAGGTTAAATTTAAAGCTGGCTGGCGCCAGTCAGAGAGATGTTGCAGCATTTCTTAGAGTGAGCCAATATCCCATCTCAAAACTGGTAGCAAATTTCCGTGCAGTCGATGATATTAAAGACTGGCCACGCAACGGACGCCCCAGGACACCTCAGCAACATCGTTTTCTTTCCTTGTCATATAACCCCCGTACAAGAGTCAATACCGTAATGATAATGTTCTACGTAATCTCGGTCATTTTTGGTGACCTCCTCCCGTAAGAAGGCCTGGTGCTCATTTAATGAATTTACAAAAATAAATGGATAACAAAGGAAATAAATTACACCAGCTTTCTAATGATATATAACGCATTGAAATTGATACAACAATAACGGACATAATGAAGGTCATATCTAATTTTCAAAACGTATATAAAGTTGTAACAAAACTTAAGAATACTACCTTTAGTTGATCATAATTCCGTTGTTTCTGCATCAATCCTAATGTGTCATATATCAATAGAATGCTTGAGTAGTTTTCTTTCATTATATCCAAAGTATAACGATTACAAATTCATGAAATGGGTCTACTAACGTAGAAAGGTCACTAAAAGTGCGGAAATTTCCCTACTGGTAACCAGCGCTGTGTCGTCCTGATGATATGGGTGCGGGTGTAAATGATCCGATCCGTACTTTCAGGTCTCATTAAAGTATTACTCCCGAATGGTTTTTAGATTACATTAAGGTACCAAGAGCCCTTTTCAACAATACCAAGTTTGACCGACTAGAACACACTCTTAGCTATGTTGCCTCTAAGCACTACGCAAACCGTAACCCTTACCCTATCGTTAAGAGTAAGGGTAGTTTTCAGAATATATTAAGGTACCAAGACCCCTTTTTAATGATACCAAGTTTGACCGACTAGAATACACTCTTAGCCATGTTGCCTCTAAGCACTACCCTAACCCTAACCCGACCCTAGCGGTTAGTGCTGAAGTCATATCTCGGGAAGTAAGCACCCGATTTAAAAACGTTTTGCAGATTACAACTCTGTACCAAGATACCTTTTCAGCCATACAAAGTTTGACTGACTAGAATACATTCTTAGCCATGTTGCCTCTAAGCACTACCCTAACCCTAACCCTAGCGGTTAATGTTGAAGTCATATCTCGGGAAGTAAGCACACGATTTCAAAACAGTTTGCAGATTACAACTCTGTATCAAGATACCTTTTCAATCATACCAAGTTGGCCGACTAGAATACACTCTTAGCCATGTTGCCTCTAAGCACTACCCTAACCCTAACCCTAACCCTAACCCTAGCGGTTAATGCTGAAGTAATATCTCGGGAAGTAAGCACCCGATTTAAAAACTGTTTGAAGATTACAACTCTGTACCAAGATACCTTTTCAATGATACCAAGTTTGACCGACTACAATACACTCTTAGCCATGTTGCCTCTAAGCACTACCCTAACCCTAACCCTAACCCTAACCCTAGCGGTTAGTGCTTAAGTCATATCTCGGGAAGTAAGCACACGATTTCAAAACGGTTTGCAGATTACAACTCTGTACCAAGATACCTTTTCAATCATACCAAGTTTGACCGACTAGAATACACTCTTAGCCATGTTGCCTCTAAGCACTACCCTAACCCTAACCCTAACCCTAACCCTAACCCTAACCCTAACCCTAACCCTAACCCTAACCCTAACCCTAACCCTAACCCTAACCCTAACCCTAACCCTAACCCTAACCCTAACCCTAACCCTAACCCTAACCCTAGCGGTTAGTGCTTAAGTCATATCTCGGCAAGTAAGCACCCGATTTCAAAACGGTTTGCAGATTACAAATCTGTACCAACATACCTTTGTAATGATACCAAGTTTGACCGCCTAGAATACACTCTTAGCAATGTTGCCTCTAAGCACTACCCTAACCCTAACCCTAACCCTAGCGGTTAGTGCTTAAGTCATATCTCGGCAAGTAAGCACCCGATTTCAAAACGGTTTGCAGATTACAAATCTGTACCAAGATACCTTTGTAATGATACTAAGTTCGACCGCCTAGAATACACTCTTAGCAATGTTGCCTCTAAGCACTACCCTAACCCTAACCCTAACCCTAGCGGTTAGTGCTTAAGTCATATCTCGGCAAGTAAGCACCCGATTTCAAAACGGTTTGCAGATTACAAATCTGTACCAACATACCTTTGTAATGATACC
This sequence comes from Branchiostoma floridae x Branchiostoma belcheri, assembly GCA_019207045.1. NCBI lineage: Eukaryota > Metazoa > Chordata > Leptocardii > Amphioxiformes > Branchiostomatidae > Branchiostoma > Branchiostoma floridae x Branchiostoma belcheri. The sequence continues at coordinate 23,556,780 of CM033025.1, read as the reverse complement.
AAGTTTGGCCGCCTAGAATACACTCTTAGCAATGTTGCCTCTAAGCACTACCCTAACCCTAACCCTAACCCTAACGAGGTATATCCAAGGACCGTGGATTGATGAACTCCACAGCTGTGGAGTTCATCACTATGTTGATGAAATCCACAGCTGTGGATTTCATCGGTAGAAGGATGATGAACTCCACAGCTGTGGATTTCATCGATATGTAGTGATGAAATCCACGGGCATTCCGCCGCTAATACTGACATTTGGCTGTGGACTTCATCAGTATGTAGTGATAAAATCCACGGGCATTCCGTTGCTAATACTGACATTTGGCTGTGGACTTCATCAGTATGTAGTGATGAAATGCACGGGCATTCCGCCGCTAATACTGACATTTGGCTGTGGACTTCATCAGTATGTAGTGATGAAATCCACGGGCATTCCGTCGCTAATACTGACATTTGGCTGTGGACTTCATCAGTATGTAGTGATGAAATCCACGGGCATTCCGTCGCTAATACTGACATTTGGCTGTGGACTTCATCAGTATGTAGTGATGAAATCCACGGGCATTCCGTCGCTAATACTGACATTTGGTTGTGGACTTAATCAGTATGTAGTAATGAAATCCACGGGCATTCTGTCGCTAATACTGACATTTGGCTGTGGATAGTAAAACGCCCTTTCACTAATACTTTTACACAGAGTAATCTATTCTAGCTGATTTATGTCAATCGATTGTGTGATACAATATTAATACAGATACCATTTGTAACAATTTGAATTGATTGACTATACAGAGCTAGAAGTACGAAAATGTTACTTTGAAAGTGATTTGCACAAAGCTAGAATGGCTTTATTGGATCGTGGAGTATATTATTGACAATACTAGTAAACACAACAGACAGAGCCTCCAACAGACTCTAACCAGAACAACACAATGTCATGTAAAATATTTCTGGTACATTTCTAAGTTAAGCTGGATTCAAAAGACAAACACCTTTACTTTGTGCATCATATATTTTAGTCGCATGTTTGTGACTAGTGATCTTCTGTTTAATGATCGACGTGCAGTCTAATAACTGTTATCAGACTGCACGTCGATTAGCAAATGAAATGCAACCCCTTTATACTCTTGTAGACAATTAGAACCTGGGCCAAAATACAATTGTAAGTCATAATCGTAAACCCTTACCACCCAAGCCACAAAGCACAACATTGGGAAGCAGTGCAGTTCTGATGTATACAGTCTGTTGGTTTAGTATTGTTTGTGATTGATTGAAGAACAAAAGAGCATGATAAGCAATTGGCCTTCTCTGGCTGGGAAAGTTGTCTTGCTAAGCAAGAAGCTTTTATCAATCTTGATAAAAGCTCCTTATGCTAAGGGACCAAGAACCCGATTTCCCGATACAAGGCACACATTCGTAACTTCTTTTCATTTGTAGATGAAACACAATTAGAACAAACAAGTAGCGTAAGAGGAAAGTTACATGGCTGGAATAAATGTGTAAACATTACAAAGTTTGGACATGACTTTACAGGCGGTCTCACAGCGCCACCTATCTACACTGGTTGGTATTGCAACATGTCCTTCAAGTCGTACACAGTGTGATACTGTGCTGGCCGGATGTTTGCGGGCATTTTTAGCATCTTTCTTGAGAGAGTCAATACACTCGCTCCAAGCAACTCTGATTTGCAGGGAGTAAGTGCGTCTTTATTCATTAGAATATTTCTTTTATATTTCACGTTTTCCGACGGCTGAGCAGACAAGTCACGTGTCCCCCTACCCTGATGCGTATCCCTCTGACCCCATTTACCCTCTGACCTTTCCCCCATCTCCCATGTAGGTCATTCGTGGCTCCTCCTTCCCTGAGTACGGTCATGTTTTGTTGAGCTCCTGACTTGTTGAGTTTATACTATACTGGTGTCCTGTCTTCTGTTAGTCTGTGCTGTTTGAACTAGGACCTGTTTTTAGAACTATTCTCCCGTACGGCAAAACCTCGTGCCTCTATACTGCGTGGATTCTCTGGGATTACTTCGTGTTGACTCGCCTTGTAGTTCGATACGCTTCTGGGTTATCTTCAGTCAGAAACTGTCGCTCAGCCGCGAGGATTACTGCCTTGGCTCCGGATTCTCCACGCCGAGCTGTACCCCATATACCCGTCCGGAGCAGGATGGATATTTTGCTGGTTTTGCGCCTCCCTTCTGCTGTGACAACTGCGGTTCTTCACCTCGCCAGCCCTGAGGATTTCTTGTCCTGATCATGAGTTCCAACCTCCCCGCCCGACCGGCTCCACGTGATTATCCCAATGAGAAGCTTCCTCCAGGCAGGCTGACCGAGAACTACTGCATCTCAGGTTTTCCCCTTATCCCGTACCCTCTCCCTTGCATCTTGTATGCATGTACATGTCTGTCTTGTGTGTGTATTACTCGACTTTGACTTTTGGTCATAGAACTTTGATGCTCCGTTTTAATTTTCCGCAGGGCGCTGACGCTAATTTTTCTTTTTTCTTTTGATGTATACGTATGATTCTTCTTTGCAGATACGAGCGCTTCATCTGTTTTTGTCTCGTGTGGTTACCCTACTAATGGCGGTATCTTTTGCTTTCTTATATACGCAGCAGCTTTTGTCCATTCAGCTATTTCACACATTCCTTTCTTTATGAGTGACTTTCCAGCGTCGAGATGTCCCTCAGTGACAACACACTCCCTCACCGCCCACGGTGACAATAGTTGCCAGACTGCCCTCTATTGTGTCATCAGACCACCCATACCTGAGAACGTGGTCATCCTTATATATAATCTTTATTGCAAACTCATGCCCGAAGGCTAATTGCAAAAATACATGTATGAAGTATGATGATAATGATACAATAACAAAGTGAACATAATTTGATCTCAATTTACCCCTTCCTCCCCTCCCCGTTTTTAGCCCCACATCGCCAACAAGATAGAGCTGGGTGGATCCTATTTATATCCCTGGGCCCATTCTTGATATGCATACATGTACCTTCTTGCAGCTCGTTCTCCTTTCCGATCCTTTCTAACTTACGCCTTTCAGACCGTTCTAATTTCTGCAGATTCTACGAAGGAAAATGGAGTGGATGTAGAACAAGGGATCTGCGTGTGCATTGACCTGAAGAGTATTACTAGTATGTCCTTGATTTGACTTTTCTTGATTTTTATACCTCTAGTCTACCTTGTCAGCCGCTGTTTGTACTGAGACATTACGCAGACATTCACTTCTGAACTGTGTCCATTCTACCAGGCTTGACAATTGTTTTGTGACGACTGGTTTCTCACTGCAGGTATGACCTTACCCGGCCTCTGCCACAACTCGCATTTTCTATCCATCCTACCCACGTCCCTGAGTCCCCTTCAATCCCGTCTTTACCCAGCCCCATCTCCTGACTCATGCATAGGACCTTGACGCGAGGTTCCCCCGTTGTATACTACAATCGCCTGCACTCTGTGTGATTGTTGTTTATGTAACACCCTACTACGGTACTGTGCTTGCTAATCCATTTATTGATCTCTGTATTAATTTGAGCACAGCTATTTCACACATTCTTCCCTTTACGAGGGAGATTGCCCAGTAACGAGGAGACTTCCCGGCCTGACACTTTCCCACTACCCCCAACCGTGATGATGACCGTCAGTCTAGATCTACTTCCTCCTTCCAATAACGATTGTTTACTCTCCCCTCCACAACTTTTCATCCAGGACCACCCACCTGTGGGAACGTGGTAATTATTATGAACATATCCTTTTATTCCTCTTCCCTTCTAGCTCTCGCAGAACCCCCGACAAACCTGCGTTAGCTTTAAACACCCTTCCTTGACGCTTTGCGTGTTTTTGTGTGGTACATGACACGTGGTATGACTAATATTCCGACCGTGAGCTTCCAAGGAGTTCTTGTACAGCAACCTTGTCTTGCAGGCCGTGTACCACTGCTGGCTGTCAAGGTATACGGAATGATGCGATATATATTAATAACTGCTTGGTGTATCTGACTATACCTTACTTGACAGGTTCTTCCTTCCGGTTTATAATTTTATCGATATAACTCTTACAGGCACATTGACAGCTATTCTATACCATTCTACAAGGCCGTTGTCTGTTTACTCTTTTGATGGAATGATTTCTCACCAGCAGTTTAGGTCTGCTCTTACGGGAAACTTTGTCCTCCTGACCCCTCTCCCTCCCACCACCCGCCTTGTTCTATCCTACCCGCCATCCCTCACCCCCATGCCTTTTTACCCCTCCCACTTCCATGACATGTGAATGTATGCGAAGATGACTTGAGGTGTGCTCCCCCGTGTGGAGACACTTCACTGCTGTGAGTGCGACCCCTCCCCCTTCCCTGACATGTGTATATACGTGAAGGTGAATTGGGGTGTGCTCCCCCGTGTGGAGACACTTCACTGCTGTGAGTGCGACCCCTCCCCCTTCCCTGACATGTGTATATACGTGAAGGTGAATTGAGGTGTGCTCCCCCGTGTGGAGACACGTCACTCTCGTGAGTGCAGTCCCCCGTGAGGACTCAGCTGGAACTTACTGTAGCGCTTACGGCCCCGTGTGGATTTGAACTTTTGGCTTTACCGAAGCATCAGCCCCCGTGTGGATGTACTCTAAGTTTTTGCCGTAAGTGTCATCCCCTGTGCGGTCAATGTACTTCCGGTAAGAGCTACAACCCCCGGGTTGACCCTTCCATTCACCGAGAACGCTGGACTTGTACCTGATGAATATGATGGACCAACCAGTGTGACGGGACACAAGAGAAGCCTGTGGTGGCAGTCATGCGTGGTTGACATGGGACAATTGCCGGACGGTTAAACTTGAATCCAGTCATGATCATCGCACCAGTCAGGACTGTATCGCTATGACGTTGATGGATTACCCGCGAGTGACTAGCAAATCGATCGCTTTAAGCTGTATACGCGAACGGAACGGACTGATGTCTCGAACACCTGAGTTCGCCAGGAGGTGTCAACAGTTCCAACACCGTGTAACTTTGGATTACCTTATACAGTCAAACCTGGTCTACCGACCACCTGTGCATGACGACCCACTGTCCACTACGACCGCCGAAAAGCGGTCCCTTGAATTTTCCCATAGACGTAAGCATTAACATTTCTGTATATGACGACCACTGTCCATCGCGACCACGACCACCACTAAAGGCGACCGCACGTTACCTAAACACTGCCAAAACGACCGCGGCATGTGATTTTGTCACGCTACTTTAATGTTCACGGCGAAAAATGAGCGTAATTGCCACAAATTATTTACCGCTATGGCCCCTCGAGCCCTCCCATTCTCATTAATTCTGGATCGGCACTTCACTCTACAAATTTTCGGTGGCTTCGTGATGAGAATCTCAGGCTAAAATGCCATTAAATCCAGGGAGCAGACATGAAAGCGTTTAGTTTCACCAGGCTTTTCGAAGATAAACTAAAAAAACGCATTTTCTGTCATAATAAAACATCCGACTCGCTGTTCTTCCCGAGAAAATACATGTATACGTATTTTTTTGTACAGCGCGGTTCAGAATCGCGGCGTCTGCAGGTCGGAAATACGCATCTCTGATTGGTTGAAACCACCAAAACAACAACAACTGCATGTATAATGTAGGGGAATCCCCGCCGATCTCGCGCTCTGATTGGTTGGAGCGGTGCATCATGGGAACTTTGCTGCCAGCTCGACGCCATCTTGTTTCAAAGACTTACGTTTCAAAACGCAAAAGAACGCTATTTTCCACGATTACGTAGCACCATCCTAGTTAAAAATGCATAATCCAAAGAACTTTCCGTGGAAACATGTGTTAATGTGTGAATTTATGGTGTCTCTAGCGTAATTTTGGGTTTCGATGCAGCCGTAAAGTGTGCTGAGAGTTAGCGTGGGTTTCCAAAATATACCCCGAAAATAATGTCGCATTTTTCACGTCACACAAAAACAAAACTCCCGCAAAGAAGAAGCCTGCAACATTTTCTGATCATAGCGATTACGTTTTGGGTAAAAATGTTCGTCGATGTGCACGATGTGCCGGCGTGCAGCCGCGTGATACCTCAGTTACAGAATATTTGTTGTCACATTAGGGCCGCGGTATGAGAAAAAATTATGCCAGCACCGGCACGGCACGGCACACTGCAAAATGCCGGACGAATTACCACCATTTTTCTTTTTCAAATCATTCTTATAACATATCTATTATAAATATCATTACAAATATAATACTTTTTAATACGAAGAATAACATAAGTATACGTAATTTTAGCATTGTATAACATCGTGTTATCTTGTAAATAATAAAGACAAATGCGTTTCATGCATAAATTATCGATGTTCTGACTTGTCAGTTTCTTTACTGCCGCCACGTTGTTTTCTATATAAAGACCACCTATGTATGAAGACCACTTTTGCTGGGTCCCTTGAGTGGTCTTCATATACAGGTTTGACTGTATGTTGAACTTACGGCAGCTGTCTAGCTCTTTTACGCAATTATAAAGACTTTACACCTTATGTTCTCACCAGCTTCCAGATTGTAACTTATATATTAACTAGCCCGCTACACATTGTACCGTGAGTTAATCTTGTTGAGCGTCAGTCTGTCACGTCTCCCTCCACCATCCAGTCTCTCCCGCTACCCACCCCCCGCCCTTCCTCATTCCTCTCACTTTTTCTATCCTTTTTCGTCGTGACGGTGAGCTCACTACCCTAACGGTGTGTGTACTTGTCTGTGAAATAGTCGGAAAACATAGTTCTCTTCGGAGCTTGCGAAGAAGAGAATTCACGTTTTCCGACGGCTGAGCAGACAAGTCACGTGTCCCCCTACCCTGATGCGTATCCCTCTGACCCCATTTACCCTCTGACCTTTCCCCCATCTCCCATGTAGGTCATTCGTGGCTCCTCCTTCCCTGAGTACGGTCATGTTTCCCACCCAACCCTACCCTCACTTATCTAAGTTCAAGACGCTCATGTTGTTAATTATACTGTATGGTCTGTTTCTGCTATAGCTTTTGAGCTCAGTTGTATCTTAACCTAGTCTCTCTGCAATCTTGAGAGAGATCAAACCTTTACGCTATTGTTTGTGCTCACAGAGTGACCGCTTGTGGGATTCAGTACATTTGTGTGTAAAGTTGAGCCCCTGTGTGGCGCATGCTGAGCTCGTGTACGTTCTGTTATGACTTAAAGCTTGATATGCAAGTATGCAACTTAGACCTACTGCCTTTTAATACTGTATATAGCAAAGTCGCTGTGTTGTTCAGGCTGTTGTGTAAGCGTCATTGTGAGTTATTCTCCCTCTTAGCTGATGTTCAAGTATCTGCGTTAATTATTCATCGCCTATGTCGTTGATTTTGCAACATTGTTATGGCAACATTTGGAACCAGGATAACGGTCGCCACCTCGTAGCAAGACTGCTTGGCGTAGTAGTTATGACAACAATTATGTGTAAACAGAAGTTGTTAACACTGATGAACCTATGTGTAAAACAGATGTTGTCCTGTTGTTGAGTCTGATGAACAAATAAATGCCCGACCGTACTCGTGACGGTGAGCTCACTACCCTAACGGTGTGTGTACTTGTCTGTGAAATAGTCGGAAAACATAGTTCTCTTCGGAGCTTGCGAAGAAGAGAAGTCTTTCTTTTCTTTTGTATTCAAAGACGAATTTTGTACATAAAGATGTATTTCTTGTTTGGACAAGCCTTTTTGGCGCAAGAATGAGGATCTAGGAACAAGAAGGCTTTGTGTATCCTTTAGGCTGGTGTATCTTAAGAAGAAAAGCGCCGTTAAACGGCTGAAATCATCATTGCAGGTAAACCCGCACCCACAGGAAGGTTTTCTTTGTAACAGGGTAAATAACTAACCTCAAGAAGGTTTTCAACCTCCTTGCTAACCTTAAGTTTAATTGGACATCAAACGCTGGTCAACTATAATTATGCCATGGTTAGATTGATATAGTGGAAGATTCATACCACCACACCCATACCCCGCGTCCCAGACAGGTGATGGAGGGATAAGGAGTGCGGAAAGTCTCCATCCCTGAGCAGAGAGCGAGGCGAGTACTTTTCCCAAGCCATAAGAAATTAGAGAGGATGGTTGGGTGTTTAGGGTAAAGATACCTTCTTCTTTATATCTCAACACCCTCATACCCTTCCTACTGTCCCTAATTGACCCGACTTTAATTTTCGCCTGTTTCTGCCAACCACCTTTTTATCTCCCTCCCCAAAGTCAAACTGTGCGCCTTTTTTGTGATAATATCTTTCCCTTTTATACCCCTGCACTCATTAGCATACGTGTACATATGCATAACTCCTCTGATTGGTTACCCTCCAAAATCGAGTTAACTGACCACCTGTCTGTGGCGCGCGGGGACAGGTGTGACGCTGTGAATAGTACACAAAGATTATTCTGTCTCTTTGCATGCAGTTCTGGTCACCACTGGCTGAGCTTGTCCAGGTAGACCCACGGGCCAGAGCTGACACATCGTCTTGTTGGGAGACTCGTGCAGTAGTTTCTAACACCACAGCTTATGATGGGCACCAACCTCTTCTTTACTGCTGTTCACGGGACATGGAAATACAATGTCAGCAAGGCCACGGCAGGTAAGTTTTATGGATGACGACATCATTAATTTTAAACATGTAGCCATGACCGTAGTTGTAGAAGGGAAACTAGTTCGATGTACATGTAGTAGTCAACTTGGTGAATGATACCAGTCTTCCAGACTTTGTGCATCGATCTTGTATAGCCTGTTTGATGTGATACCATCCAAGTTAGTTTTGACCATGACGGATGCGGGTTTTCCTGCAATGATAATTTTAACCGTTGGGCGGCGCTTTTCTTGTCTTTGCCATAGGATGCACTCCCTTGGCGAAGCAATCTTGATGCTGTTTCACGGTCCACTCTGCAATGACGAGAAGACATATCCAAACCAGGTAACATCGTTATTGTCTGAAGAGTCAAATTAACCTGATGATATCCCTTCTAACTGCTATAATCCAAGTTTATTTTTAGTTGAAAATACGCCCTCTTTAGAGTATCAATCTATTCATGTAAAACTACAATCCATATGTTAACAGTTGCTGAAGCTTTATTCTTTGAATCAACGTTTGAACCTCATTAATAAAATAGAACCATAGACATTATTAACAAAGGGGCACAACCTTAGAAGATGAGCAACACGTATAATAATAAGAAGTTTATTTGCAAGTTCGTGCCCGAGGGCTAATTGCAAGTACATGTACATGGTATACACATAGTGACAATGGACAGCCATAAATAATATTCTAATCTAATACTAGTGTTGGCTATTTCTAAACAGGTTGGGTTTGACTTCTTTTTTGGAAGCAGAGGGAGACGAAAAGTCCCACATTTTCTAGAATTTGTGGGTTCTGCGATTTCAAGAGAAAAGTAGCTTTCTGTTCGTCTGTCAATGTGGGGAAGTTGGGATAATAATTTGTGACTTCTCTAAACAGAGTGATTCTTTCGGTTTCGTTGAATGAACATTTGGAAATGAAGTGTGTCTCGTCTCCCACTGCTTTAGATTTACAATATTTACAAATTCTTTCACACACTGGTAATCTCTTATATCTCCCTCTTTCCACTTCAAGAGGATGAGCGCTAATTCTGACTTTGCTTATTGCGGAGCGCAGCTCGAAATCAACTAGTTCTAAGTACTTCTCTCTAGCGTATACAGATTTACAAGTTTTGTAGAATCTAAGCTTACCGGTATCTATACTTATATTATGTAGAGACGTCTGGATATACATATTGGTATACGTATAGACAGCGGATGTTGTAACATTCTATTACAATTTGGCTTCGTATGATTATCTTAGAGACGTAGAAGTGACGGCCCAGAATTGCATGGAATGGCGCAGGATGGTCCACAAGAGACGTTGCCTTGATGCAAACCACTTGACACAACGATGAAGAGACCTTATCAAGTATCAAGTAAGTCAGTATGATTATCTTACGGTTATCTGACGGGTTTTTTTTTCGAGTTACTGTGTGAAGGAAAGACAAAGTTATGTTTTAGATAATTGATGTGACGTGTCATAAAAGCGCGACTTGAGCCCCTAACGTTTTTCTGCATCAAAAACCAGAATCATCCCCAGTCCATTCTACTCCACAGCTGCATAACAGTCGAGCCTAACGATTTTCTCATCGCATCAATGTGCGCAGTTACAATAAACCTGCTTCCATCAAACATAAATCATGTGTTGAGCTATAACTTGTTATGCTACGTGTTATTCAACCATATTTTATCCAATGTGATATCCTAGTCTGTTTTATCAAGCCCCATCCTATGGAATTCCAGTCTTGTGCCTCACGCTAATGTGCCTAGTGCCTCATGCTAATTTTTGCCACCGGAATCACAGCATATAGCCCTCTTCACCGCATGGATGCCACACACTTAGTCTTCTAGCGAAGTGGCATCATGACTCGCCACATTGTTCCCGAATTTTCCAATAGCATTGATACATTACATCCTTTACAAACATTATGTGTGATAGAAAGAAAGATTGTTACTTCCATATTGACGCACTAGCTGCAATTAGGTTGGAATTTGATCTCCCATGATTTTTTAGTTGTAACTGCGTTTAAGTTGTGGACCTGGAAGATGTATGTCAATACACAGCTGTAAACCCTTTCAAATCCTTCTATGACTGCAAATCCTTTTGACAGTTAGGTATCTATAGATTACATCAAATAGCTGGGTGATTTCGGGCGTAAATGACGTTATAAAGCCATCTTGAGATAGGATGTCCCCATTGACGTACTTGGGTGTTTATCTCTTGCGCTATATAATGGGGAATCTTGGTCTTTATTGCGCTGCATTGTCTAGACCTAAGTCGCATTGGCTTTAAGAGAGATGGCTAAAAGCACCTCATTTGAGCATGCAGATTATGGCCATTGGTCATAAAGTAAGAAACAAGGACTCTCATCACTAATGAATTATCGTGGCTGGTTAAGACTATATTTCCCTAAAACAAAACACGAACATATTTCAATATATACTATGTACAATATGATATGTACTATGTACATACAGTAATATATGTATAGACCTGGTATCTACAAGGCTGTCCTGATGAACCTGTATATATACGGGATGCACATATATGATTCCTGTAGGTGGGTCCAGTAAATACAGGTTTGTGGCGTTTCTTACCACAGGAAACCGCATTGATCTGGAAGTCTGCAGCAGCAGCACAGAATAGGTCACGTTTTACTGATCAGATTAAACAACCAGCTTCGGAGGGTTAAATTGACAAAAAAAGTCTGAGCAGGACAAAGGATCACAAAGGTCATAAACTTAGAACATGTGAAGGCAAGAGAAGTAGTATGGGGATTACGACCCCTATATCCACCTACCAAATATCATCAGGATCAATCAAAGGCGCTTTTCGAGTGATGCTGTTCACAGACAGACAGAAAGACAGACAGACAGACAGACAGACGTACAAGCCTAAAACATAACCTTGCCATTCTGGCAAAGGTAATAAATATATCTACCTTCGAAACGCTCCAGGCGCGTAGGAAAACGCCAGGTCAAGGTTTCGGGTCAAAGTTCAAATCTGACCGGATATCTGTAATCCGCACTGAAGGCCTCGTTCCGGTATTACTGCGCGGGTGGTCACTCAGAAGTATTCCCTCCGAAATATGAATGGGGCCCCAAAATCGTGTGTTTATGTAGACGATAAATTACCTTTTATCGCTCCCATGTCATATCGAAGGATTTGAGATGAAAGGTTGTGTATTTCTGACAGGATCGGGTGGAAAAGTTTCGGCATTCGGGCGATTCTCGGACGTGTACGTTTGTTTGTCCTGAGTAATGTGGTCAGCGGGTCACTGAAGGAAAGCCCCACTTTCTGGATAGTATTTATGTGCAGTTATAGATGTTATATAGATCGATCCAGCGGTCAGATTTTGGGGAATTTTTTTTATTGAGTACTGGACAAGTGCTTTTTCAATAGAAATTAAAACATCTCCAGTAGAGCTGTTTCTTTATTGGATTTTCGCCCATTAAGTTGCATATTTAAGCACTATTGTAAATGAGGCAACAAAAGTCCGGTATGAGGCCTTAAGGTTCCGGTTCGAATTGCGAAGTAATCCGTGAATATAAGACGCAAATCATAGTAAAACCCGAAAATACGAATAAAGGCTCACCTGGGGGATAACCGCTAACCGCTAAGCGAACCCTTCGGTAACCGCAAAAAAGCGACCCCTTACGATCGGACTTCCGAAATTTCAAACATGATGTGCGTTACTTTCAACACTTGAGTATCATAGTAAAACCCGTAAGCAAAAGGTAAAAAGGTGATTTGAGTACCCAAAATTACTTTGTAACTTTTCTACATACGAATAAAGGCTCACCTGGGGGATAACCGCTAACCGCTCAGCGAACCCTTCCATAACCGCAAAAAGCGACCCCTTACGATCGGACTTCCGAAATTTCAAACATAATGTGCGTTACTTTCAACACTTGAATATCAAAGTAAAACCCGTGGGCAAAAGGTAAAAAGTGATTTGAGTACCCAAAATTACTTTGTAACTTTTCTACATAGGAATGAAGGCTCACCTGGGGGATAACCGCTAACCGCTAAGCGAACCCTTCGGTAACCGCAAAAAAGCGACCCCTTACGATCGGACTTCCGAAATTTCAAACATGATGTGCGTTACTTTCAACACTTGAGTATCATAGTAAAACCCGTAAGCAAAAGGTAAAAAGGTGATTTGAGTACCCAAAATTACTTTGTAACTTTTCTACATACGAATAAAGGCTCACCTGGGGGATAACCGCTAACCGCTCAGCGAACCCTTCCATAACCGCAAAAAGCGACCCCTTACGATCGGACTTCCGAAATTTCAAACATAATGTGCGTTACTTTCAACACTTGAATATCAAAGTAAAACCCGTGGGCAAAAGGTAAAAAGTGATTTGAGTACCCAAAATTACTTTGTAACTTTTCTACATAGGAATGAAGGCTCACCTGGGGGATAACCGCTAACCGCTAAGCGAACCCTTCGGTAACCGCAAAAAAGCGACCCCTTACGATCGGACTTCCGAAATTTCAAACATGATGTGCGTTACTTTCAACACTTGAGTATCATAGTAAAACCCGTAAGCAAAAGGTAAAAAGGTGATTTGAGTACCCAAAATTACTTTGTAACTTTTCTACATACGAATAAAGGCTCACCTGGGGGATAACCGCTAACCGCTCAGCGAACCCTTCCATAACCGCAAAAAGCGACCCCTTACGATCGGACTTCCGAAATTTCAAACATAATGTGCGTTACTTTCAACACTTGAATATCAAAGTAAAACCCGTGGGCAAAAGGTAAAAAGTGATTTGAGTACCCAAAATTACTTTGTAACTTTTCTACATAGGAATGAAGGCTCACCTGGGGGATAACCGCTAACCGCTAAGCGAACCCTTCGGTAACCGCAAAAAAGCGACCCCTTACGATCGGACTTCCGAAATTTCAAACATGATGTGCGTTACTTTCAACACTTGAGTATCATAGTAAAACCCGTAAGCAAAAGGTAAAAAGGTGATTTGAGTACCCAAAATTACTTTGTAACTTTTCTACATACGAATAAAGGCTCACCTGGGGGATAACCGCTAACCGCTCAGCGAACCCTTCCATAACCGCAAAAAGCGACCCCTTACGATCGGACTTCCGAAATTTCAAACATAATGTGCGTTACTTTCAACACTTGAATATCAAAGTAAAACCCGTGGGCAAAAGGTAAAAAGTGATTTGAGTACCCAAAATTACTTTGTAACTTTTCTACATAGGAATGAAGGCTCACCTGGGGGATAACCGCTAACCGCTAAGCGAACCCTTCGGTAACCGCAAAAAAGCGACCCCTTACGATCGGACTTCCGAAATTTCAAACATGATGTGCGTTACTTTCAACACTTGAGTATCATAGTAAAACCCGTAAGCAAAAGGTAAAAAGTGATTTGAGTACCCAAAATTACTTTGTAACTTTTCTACATACGAATAAAGGCTCACCTGGGGGATAACCGCTAACCGCTCAGCGAACCCTTCCATAACCGCAAAAAGCGACCCCTTACGATCGGACTTCCGAAATTTCAAACATAATGTGCGTTACTTTCAACACTTGAATATCAAAGTAAAACCCGTGGGCAAAAGGTAAAAAGTGATTTGAGTACCCAAAATTACTTTGTAACTTTTCTACATAGGAATGAAGGCTCACCTGGGGGATAACCGCTAACCGCTAAGCGAACCCTTCGGTAACCGCAAAAAAGCGACCCCTTACGATCGGACTTCCGAAATTTCAAACATGATGTGCGTTACTTTCAACACTTGAGTATCATAGTAAAACCCGTAAGCAAAAGGTAAAAAGTGATTTGAGTACCCAAAATTACTTTGTAACTTTTCTACATACGAATAAAGGCTCACCTGGGGGATAACCGCTAACCGCTCAGCGAACCCTTCCATAACCGCAAAAAGCGACCCCTTACGATCGGACTTCCGAAATTTCAAACATAATGTGCGTTACTTTCAACACTTGAATATCAAAGTAAAACCCGTGGGCAAAAGGTAAAAAGTGATTTGAGTACCCAAAATTACTTTGTAACTTTTCTACATAGGAATGAAGGCTCACCTGGGGGATAACCGCTAACCGCTAAGCGAACCCTTCGGTAACCGCAAAAAAGCGACCCCTTACGATCGGACTTCCGAAATTTCAAACATGATGTGCGTTACTTTCAACACTTGAGTATCATAGTAAAACCCGTAAGCAAAAGGTAAAAAGTGATTTGAGTACCCAAAATTACTTTGTAACTTTTCTACATACGAATAAAGGCTCACCTGGGGGATAACCGCTAACCGCTCAGCGAACCCTTCCATAACCGCAAAAAGCGACCCCTTACGATCGGACTTCCGAAATTTCAAACATAATGTGCGTTACTTTCAACACTTGAATATCAAAGTAAAACCCGTGGGCAAAAGGTAAAAAGTGATTTGAGTACCCAAAATTACTTTGTAACTTTTCTACATAGGAATGAAGGCTCACCTGGGGGATAACCGCTAACCGCTAAGCGAACCCTTCGGTAACCGCAAAAAAGCGACCCCTTACGATCGGACTTCCGAAATTTCAAACATGATGTGCGTTACTTTCAACACTTGAGTATCATAGTAAAACCCGTAAGCAAAAGGTAAAAAGTGATTTGAGTACCCAAAATTACTTTGTAACTTTTCTACATACGAATAAAGGCTCACCTGGGGGATAACCGCTAACCGCTCAGCGAACCCTTCCATAACCGCAAAAAGCGACCCCTTACGATCGGACTTCCGAAATTTCAAACATAATGTGCGTTACTTTCAACACTTGAATATCAAAGTAAAACCCGTGGGCAAAAGGTAAAAAGTGATTTGAGTACCCAAAATTACTTTGTAACTTTTCTACATAGGAATGAAGGCTCACCTGGGGGATAACCGCTAACCGCTAAGCGAACCCTTCGGTAACCGCAAAAAAGCGACCCCTTACGATCGGACTTCCGAAATTTCAAACATGATGTGCGTTACTTTCAACACTTGAGTATCATAGTAAAACCCGTAAGCAAAAGGTAAAAAGGTGATTTGAGTACCCAAAATTACTTTGTAACTTTTCTACATACGAATAAAGGCTCACCTGGGGGATAACCGCTAACCGCTCAGCGAACCCTTCCATAACCGCAAAAAGCGACCCCTTACGATCGGACTTCCGAAATTTCAAACATAATGTGCGTTACTTTCAACACTTGAATATCAAAGTAAAACCCGTGGGCAAAAGGTAAAAAGTGATTTGAGTACCCAAAATTACTTTGTAACTTTTCTACATAGGAATGAAGGCTCACCTGGGGGATAACCGCTAACCGCTAAGCGAACCCTTCGGTAACCGCAAAAAAGCGACCCCTTACGATCGGACTTCCGAAATTTCAAACATGATGTGCGTTACTTTCAACACTTGAGTATCATAGTAAAACCCGTAAGCAAAAGGTAAAAAGGTGATTTGAGTACCCAAAATTACTTTGTAACTTTTCTACATACGAATAAAGGCTCACCTGGGGGATAACCGCTAACCGCTCAGCGAACCCTTCCATAACCGCAAAAAGCGACCCCTTACGATCGGACTTCCGAAATTTCAAACATAATGTGCGTTACTTTCAACACTTGAATATCAAAGTAAAACCCGTGGGCAAAAGGTAAAAAGTGATTTGAGTACCCAAAATTACTTTGTAACTTTTCTACATAGGAATGAAGGCTCACCTGGGGGATAACCGCTAACCGCTAAGCGAACCCTTCGGTAACCGCAAAAAAGCGACCCCTTACGATCGGACTTCCGAAATTTCAAACATGATGTGCGTTACTTTCAACACTTGAGTATCATAGTAAAACCCGTAAGCAAAAGGTAAAAAGGTGATTTGAGTACCCAAAATTACTTTGTAACTTTTCTACATACGAATAAAGGCTCACCTGGGGGATAACCGCTAACCGCTCAGCGAACCCTTCCATAACCGCAAAAAGCGACCCCTTACGATCGGACTTCCGAAATTTCAAACATAATGTGCGTTACTTTCAACACTTGAATATCAAAGTAAAACCCGTGGGCAAAAGGTAAAAAGTGATTTGAGTACCCAAAATTACTTTGTAACTTTTCTACATAGGAATGAAGGCTCACCTGGGGGATAACCGCTAACCGCTAAGCGAACCCTTCGGTAACCGCAAAAAAGCGACCCCTTACGATCGGACTTCCGAAATTTCAAACATGATGTGCGTTACTTTCAACACTTGAGTATCATAGTAAAACCCGTAAGCAAAAGGTAAAAAGTGATTTGAGTACCCAAAATTACTTTGTAACTTTTCTACATACGAATAAAGGCTCACCTGGGGGATAACCGCTAACCGCTCAGCGAACCCTTCCATAACCGCAAAAAGCGACCCCTTACGATCGGACTTCCGAAATTTCAAACATAATGTGCGTTACTTTCAACACTTGAATATCAAAGTAAAACCCGTGGGCAAAAGGTAAAAAGTGATTTGAGTACCCAAAATTACTTTGTAACTTTTCTACATAGGAATGAAGGCTCACCTGGGGGATAACCGCTAACCGCTAAGCGAACCCTTCGGTAACCGCAAAAAAGCGACCCCTTACGATCGGACTTCCGAAATTTCAAACATGATGTGCGTTACTTTCAACACTTGAGTATCATAGTAAAACCCGTAAGCAAAAGGTAAAAAGTGATTTGAGTACCCAAAATTACTTTGTAACTTTTCTACATACGAATAAAGGCTCACCTGGGGGATAACCGCTAACCGCTCAGCGAACCCTTCCATAACCGCAAAAAGCGACCCCTTACGATCGGACTTCCGAAATTTCAAACATAATGTGCGTTACTTTCAACACTTGAATATCAAAGTAAAACCCGTGGGCAAAAGGTAAAAAGTGATTTGAGTACCCAAAATTACTTTGTAACTTTTCTACATAGGAATGAAGGCTCACCTGGGGGATAACCGCTAACCGCTAAGCGAACCCTTCGGTAACCGCAAAAAAGCGACCCCTTACGATCGGACTTCCGAAATTTCAAACATGATGTGCGTTACTTTCAACACTTGAGTATCATAGTAAAACCCGTAAGCAAAAGGTAAAAAGTGATTTGAGTACCCAAAATTACTTTGTAACTTTTCTACATACGAATAAAGGCTCACCTGGGGGATAACCGCTAACCGCTCAGCGAACCCTTCCATAACCGCAAAAAGCGACCCCTTACGATCGGACTTCCGAAATTTCAAACATAATGTGCGTTACTTTCAACACTTGAATATCAAAGTAAAACCCGTGGGCAAAAGGTAAAAAGTGATTTGAGTACCCAAAATTACTTTGTAACTTTTCTACATAGGAATGAAGGCTCACCTGGGGGATAACCGCTAACCGCTAAGCGAACCCTTCGGTAACCGCAAAAAAGCGACCCCTTACGATCGGACTTCCGAAATTTCAAACATGATGTGCGTTACTTTCAACACTTGAGTATCATAGTAAAACCCGTAAGCAAAAGGTAAAAAGGTGATTTGAGTACCCAAAATTACTTTGTAACTTTTCTACATACGAATAAAGGCTCACCTGGGGGATAACCGCTAACCGCTCAGCGAACCCTTCCATAACCGCAAAAAGCGACCCCTTACGATCGGACTTCCGAAATTTCAAACATAATGTGCGTTACTTTCAACACTTGAATATCAAAGTAAAACCCGTGGGCAAAAGGTAAAAAGTGATTTGAGTACCCAAAATTACTTTGTAACTTTTCTACATAGGAATGAAGGCTCACCTGGGGGATAACCGCTAACCGCTAAGCGAACCCTTCGGTAACCGCAAAAAAGCGACCCCTTACGATCGGACTTCCGAAATTTCAAACATGATGTGCGTTACTTTCAACACTTGAGTATCATAGTAAAACCCGTAAGCAAAAGGTAAAAAGTGATTTGAGTACCCAAAATTACTTTGTAACTTTTCTACATACGAATAAAGGCTCACCTGGGGGATAACCGCTAACCGCTCAGCGAACCCTTCCATAACCGCAAAAAGCGACCCCTTACGATCGGACTTCCGAAATTTCAAACATAATGTGCGTTACTTTCAACACTTGAATATCAAAGTAAAACCCGTGGGCAAAAGGTAAAAAGTGATTTGAGTACCCAAAATTACTTTGTAACTTTTCTACATAGGAATGAAGGCTCACCTGGGGGATAACCGCTAACCGCTAAGCGAACCCTTCGGTAACCGCAAAAAAGCGACCCCTTACGATCGGACTTCCGAAATTTCAAACATGATGTGCGTTACTTTCAACACTTGAGTATCATAGTAAAACCCGTAAGCAAAAGGTAAAAAGTGATTTGAGTACCCAAAATTACTTTGTAACTTTTCTACATACGAATAAAGGCTCACCTGGGGGATAACCGCTAACCGCTCAGCGAACCCTTCCATAACCGCAAAAAGCGACCCCTTACGATCGGACTTCCGAAATTTCAAACATAATGTGCGTTACTTTCAACACTTGAATATCAAAGTAAAACCCGTGGGCAAAAGGTAAAAAGTGATTTGAGTACCCAAAATTACTTTGTAACTTTTCTACATACGAATGAAGGCTCACCTGGGGGATAACCGCTAACCGCTAAGCGAACCCTTCGGTAACCGCAAAAAAGCGACCCCTTACGATCGGACTTCCGAAATTTCAAACATGATGTGCGTTACTTTCAACACTTGAGTATCATAGTAAAACCCGTAAGCAAAAGGTAAAAAGTGATTTGAGTACCCAAAATTACTTTGTAACTTTTCTACATACGAATAAAGGCTCACCTGGGGGATAACCGCTAACCGCTCAGCGAACCCTTCCATAACCGCAAAAAGCGACCCCTTACGATCGGACTTCCGAAATTTCAAACATAATGTGCGTTACTTTCAACACTTGAATATCAAAGTAAAACCCGTGGGCAAAAGGTAAAAAGTGATTTGAGTACCCAAAATTACTTTGTAACTTTTCTACATACGAATGAAGGCTCACCTGGGGGATAACCGCTAACCGCTAAGCGAACCCTTCGGTAACCGCAAAAAAGCGACCCCTTACGATCGGACTTCCGAAATTTCAAACATGATGTGCGTTACTTTCAACACTTGAGTATCATAGTAAAACCCGTAAGCAAAAGGTAAAAAGTGATTTGAGTACCCAAATTACTTTGTAACTTTTCTACATACGAATAAAGGCTCACCTGGGGGATAACCGCTAACCGCTCAGCGAACCCTTCCATAACCGCAAAAAGCGACCCCTTACGATCGGACTTCCGAAATTTCAAACATAATGTGCGTTACTTTCAACACTTGAATATCAAAGTAAAACCCGTGGGCAAAAGGTAAAAAGTGATTTGAGTACCCAAAATTACTTTGTAACTTTTCTACATACGAATGAAGGCTCACCTGGGGGATAACCGCTAACCGCTAAGCGAACCCTTCGGTAACCGCAAAAAAGCGACCCCTTACGATCGGACTTCCGAAATTTCAAACATGATGTGCGTTACTTTCAACACTTGAGTATCATAGTAAAACCCGTAAGCAAAAGGTAAAAAGTGATTTGAGTACCCAAAATTACTTTGTAACTTTTCTACATACGAATAAAGGCTCACCTGGGGATAACCGCTAACCGCTCAGCGAACCCTTCCATAACCGCAAAAAGCGACCCCTTACGATCGGACTTCCGAAATTTCAAACATAATGTGCGTTACTTTCAACACTTGAATATCAAAGTAAAACCCGTGGGCAAAAGGTAAAAAGTGATTTGAGTACCCAAAATTACTTTGTAACTTTTCTACATACGAATGAAGGCTCACCTGGGGGATAACCGCTAACCGCTAAGCGAACCCTTCGGTAACCGCAAAAAAGCGACCCCTTACGATCGGACTTCCGAAATTTCAAACATGATGTGCGTTACTTTCAACACTTGAGTATCATAGTAAAACCCGTAAGCAAAAGGTAAAAAGTGATTTGAGTACCCAAAATTACTTTGTAACTTTTCTACATACGAATAAAGGCTCACCTGGGGGATAACCGCTAACCGCTCAGCGAACCCTTCCATAACCGCAAAAAGCGACCCCTTACGATCGGACTTCCGAAATTTCAAACATAATGTGCGTTACTTTCAACACTTGAATATCAAAGTAAAACCCGTGGGCAAAAGGTAAAAAGTGATTTGAGTACCCAAAATTACTTTGTAACTTTTCTACATACGAATGAAGGCTCACCTGGGGGATAACCGCTAACCGCTAAGCGAACCCTTCGGTAACCGCAAAAAAGCGACCCCTTACGATCGGACTTCCGAAATTTCAAACATGATGTGCGTTACTTTCAACACTTGAGTATCATAGTAAAACCCGTAAGCAAAAGGTAAAAAGTGATTTGAGTACCCAAAATTACTTTGTAACTTTTCTACATACGAATAAAGGCTCACCTGGGGGATAACCGCTAACCGCTCAGCGAACCCTTCCATAACCGCAAAAAGCGACCCCTTACGATCGGACTTCCGAAATTTCAAACATAATGTGCGTTACTTTCAACACTTGAATATCAAAGTAAAACCCGTGGGCAAAAGGTAAAAAGTGATTTGAGTACCCAAAATTACTTTGTAACTTTTCTACATACGAATGAAGGCTCACCTGGGGGATAACCGCTAACCGCTAAGCGAACCCTTCGGTAACCGCAAAAAAGCGACCCCTTACGATCGGACTTCCGAAATTTCAAACATGATGTGCGTTACTTTCAACACTTGAGTATCATAGTAAAACCCGTAAGCAAAAGGTAAAAAGTGATTTGAGTACCCAAAATTACTTTGTAACTTTTCTACATACGAATAAAGGCTCACCTGGGGGATAACCGCTAACCGCTCAGCGAACCCTTCCATAACCGCAAAAAGCGACCCCTTACGATCGGACTTCCGAAATTTCAAACATAATGTGCGTTACTTTCAACACTTGAATATCAAAGTAAAACCCGTGGGCAAAAGGTAAAAAGTGATTTGAGTACCCAAAATTACTTTGTAACTTTTCTACATACGAATGAAGGCTCACCTGGGGGATAACCGCTAACCGCTAAGCGAACCCTTCGGTAACCGCAAAAAAGCGACCCCTTACGATCGGACTTCCGAAATTTCAAACATGATGTGCGTTACTTTCAACACTTGAGTATCATAGTAAAACCCGTAAGCAAAAGGTAAAAAGTGATTTGAGTACCCAAAATTACTTTGTAACTTTTCTACATACGAATAAAGGCTCACCTGGGGGATAACCGCTAACCGCTCAGCGAACCCTTCCATAACCGCAAAAAGCGACCCCTTACGATCGGACTTCCGAAATTTCAAACATAATGTGCGTTACTTTCAACACTTGAATATCAAAGTAAAACCCGTGGGCAAAAGGTAAAAAGTGATTTGAGTACCCAAAATTACTTTGTAACTTTTCTACATACGAATGAAGGCTCACCTGGGGGATAACCGCTAACCGCTAAGCGAACCCTTCGGTAACCGCAAAAAAGCGACCCCTTACGATCGGACTTCCGAAATTTCAAACATGATGTGCGTTACTTTCAACACTTGAGTATCATAGTAAAACCCGTAAGCAAAAGGTAAAAAGTGATTTGAGTACCCAAAATTACTTTGTAACTTTTCTACATACGAATAAAGGCTCACCTGGGGGATAACCGCTAACCGCTCAGCGAACCCTTCCATAACCGCAAAAAGCGACCCCTTACGATCGGACTTCCGAAATTTCAAACATAATGTGCGTTACTTTCAACACTTGAATATCAAAGTAAAACCCGTGGGCAAAAGGTAAAAAGTGATTTGAGTACCCAAAATTACTTTGTAACTTTTCTACATACGAATGAAGGCTCACCTGGGGGATAACCGCTAACCGCTAAGCGAACCCTTCGGTAACCGCAAAAAAGCGACCCCTTACGATCGGACTTCCGAAATTTCAAACATGATGTGCGTTACTTTCAACACTTGAGTATCATAGTAAAACCCGTAAGCAAAAGGTAAAAAGTGATTTGAGTACCCAAAATTACTTTGTAACTTTTCTACATACGAATAAAGGCTCACCTGGGGGATAACCGCTAACCGCTCAGCGAACCCTTCCATAACCGCAAAAAGCGACCCCTTACGATCGGACTTCCGAAATTTCAAACATAATGTGCGTTACTTTCAACACTTGAATATCAAAGTAAAACCCGTGGGCAAAAGGTAAAAAGTGATTTGAGTACCCAAAATTACTTTGTAACTTTTCTACATACGAATGAAGGCTCACCTGGGGGATAACCGCTAACCGCTAAGCGAACCCTTCGGTAACCGCAAAAAAGCGACCCCTTACGATCGGACTTCCGAAATTTCAAACATGATGTGCGTTACTTTCAACACTTGAGTATCATAGTAAAACCCGTAAGCAAAAGGTAAAAAGTGATTTGAGTACCCAAAATTACTTTGTAACTTTTCTACATACGAATAAAGGCTCACCTGGGGGATAACCGCTAACCGCTCAGCGAACCCTTCCATAACCGCAAAAAGCGACCCCTTACGATCGGACTTCCGAAATTTCAAACATAATGTGCGTTACTTTCAACACTTGAATATCAAAGTAAAACCCGTGGGCAAAAGGTAAAAAGTGATTTGAGTACCCAAAATTACTTTGTAACTTTTCTACATACGAATGAAGGCTCACCTGGGGGATAACCGCTAACCGCTAAGCGAACCCTTCGGTAACCGCAAAAAAGCGACCCCTTACGATCGGACTTCCGAAATTTCAAACATGATGTGCGTTACTTTCAACACTTGAGTATCATAGTAAAACCCGTAAGCAAAAGGTAAAAAGTGATTTGAGTACCCAAAATTACTTTGTAACTTTTCTACATACGAATAAAGGCTCACCTGGGGGATAACCGCTAACCGCTCAGCGAACCCTTCCATAACCGCAAAAAGCGACCCCTTACGATCGGACTTCCGAAATTTCAAACATAATGTGCGTTACTTTCAACACTTGAATATCAAAGTAAAACCCGTGGGCAAAAGGTAAAAAGTGATTTGAGTACCCAAAATTACTTTGTAACTTTTCTACATACGAATGAAGGCTCACCTGGGGGATAACCGCTAACCGCTAAGCGAACCCTTCGGTAACCGCAAAAAAGCGACCCCTTACGATCGGACTTCCGAAATTTCAAACATGATGTGCGTTACTTTCAACACTTGAGTATCATAGTAAAACCCGTAAGCAAAAGGTAAAAAGTGATTTGAGTACCCAAAATTACTTTGTAACTTTTCTACATACGAATAAAGGCTCACCTGGGGGATAACCGCTAACCGCTCAGCGAACCCTTCCATAACCGCAAAAAGCGACCCCTTACGATCGGACTTCCGAAATTTCAAACATAATGTGCGTTACTTTCAACACTTGAATATCAAAGTAAAACCCGTGGGCAAAAGGTAAAAAGTGATTTGAGTACCCAAAATTACTTTGTAACTTTTCTACATACGAATGAAGGCTCACCTGGGGGATAACCGCTAACCGCTAAGCGAACCCTTCGGTAACCGCAAAAAAGCGACCCCTTACGATCGGACTTCCGAAATTTCAAACATGATGTGCGTTACTTTCAACACTTGAGTATCATAGTAAAACCCGTAAGCAAAAGGTAAAAAGTGATTTGAGTACCCAAAATTACTTTGTAACTTTTCTACATACGAATAAAGGCTCACCTGGGGGATAACCGCTAACCGCTCAGCGAACCCTTCCATAACCGCAAAAAGCGACCCCTTACGATCGGACTTCCGAAATTTCAAACATAATGTGCGTTACTTTCAACACTTGAATATCAAAGTAAAACCCGTGGGCAAAAGGTAAAAAGTGATTTGAGTACCCAAAATTACTTTGTAACTTTTCTACATACGAATGAAGGCTCACCTGGGGGATAACCGCTAACCGCTAAGCGAACCCTTCGGTAACCGCAAAAAAGCGACCCCTTACGATCGGACTTCCGAAATTTCAAACATGATGTGCGTTACTTTCAACACTTGAGTATCATAGTAAAACCCGTAAGCAAAAGGTAAAAAGTGATTTGAGTACCCAAAATTACTTTGTAACTTTTCTACATACGAATAAAGGCTCACCTGGGGGATAACCGCTAACCGCTCAGCGAACCCTTCGATAACCGCAAAAAGCGACCCCTTACGATCGGACTTCCGAAATTTCAAACATAATGTGCGTTACTTTCAACACTTGAATATCAAAGTAAAACCCGTGGGCAAAAGGTAAAAAGTGATTTGAGTACCCAAAATTACTTTGTAACTTTTCTACATACGAATGAAGGCTCACCTGGGGGATAACCGCTAACCGCTAAGCGAACCCTTCGGTAACCGCAAAAAAGCGACCCCTTACGATCGGACTTCCGAAATTTCAAACATGATGTGCGTTACTTTCAACACTTGAGTATCATAGTAAAACCCGTAAGCAAAAGGTAAAAAGTGATTTGAGTACCCAAAATTACTTTGTAACTTTTCTACATACGAATAAAGGCTCACCTGGGGGATAACCGCTAACCGCTCAGCGAACCCTTCGATAACCGCAAAAAGCGACCCCTTACGATCGGACTTCCGAAATTTCAAACATAATGTGCGTTACTTTCAACACTTGAATATCAAAGTAAAACCCGTGGGCAAAAGGTAAAAAGTGATTTGAGTACCCAAAATTACTTTGTAACTTTTCTACATACGAATGAAGGCTCACCTGGGGGATAACCGCTAACCGCTAAGCGAACCCTTCGGTAACCGCAAAAAAGCGACCCCTTACGATCGGACTTCCGAAATTTCAAACATGATGTGCGTTACTTTCAACACTTGAGTATCATAGTAAAACCCGTAAGCAAAAGGTAAAAAGTGATTTGAGTACCCAAAATTACTTTGTAACTTTTCTACATACGAATAAAGGCTCACCTGGGGGATAACCGCTAACCGCTCAGCGAACCCTTCGATAACCGCAAAAAGCGACCCCTTACGATCGGACTTCCGAAATTTCAAACATAATGTGCGTTACTTTCAACACTTGAATATCAAAGTAAAACCCGTGGGCAAAAGGTAAAAAGTGATTTGAGTACCCAAAATTACTTTGTAACTTTTCTACATACGAATGAAGGCTCACCTGGGGGATAACCGCTAACCGCTAAGCGAACCCTTCGGTAACCGCAAAAAAGCGACCCCTTACGATCGGACTTCCGAAATTTCAAACATGATGTGCGTTACTTTCAACACTTGAGTATCATAGTAAAACCCGTGGGCAAAAGGTAAAAAGTGATTTGAGTACCCAAAATTACTTTGTAACTTTTCTACATACGAATAAAGGCTCACCTGGGGGATAACCGCTAACCGCTCAGCGAACCCTTCGGTAACCGCAAAAAGCGACCCCTTACGATCGGACTTCCGAAATTTCAAACATAATGTGCGTTACTTTCAACACTTGAATATCAAAGTAAAACCCGTGGGCAAAAGGTAAAAAGTGATTTGAGTACCCAAAATTACTTTGTAACTTTTCTACATACGAATGAAGGCTCACCTGGGGGATAACCGCTAACCGCTAAGCGAACCCTTCGGTAACCGCAAAAAGCGACCCCTTACGATCGGACTTCCGAAATTTCAAACATGATGTGCGTTACTTTCAACACTTGAATATCATAGTAAAACCCGTGGGCAAAAGGTAAAAAGTGATTTGAGTACCCAAAATTACTTTGTAACTTTTCTACATACGAATAAAGGCTCACCTGGGGGATAACCGCTAACCGCTCAGCGAACCCTTCGATAACCGCAAAAAGCGACCCCTTACGATCGGACTTCCGAAATTTCAAACATAATGTGCGTTACTTTCAACACTTGAATATCAAAGTAAAACCCGTGGGCAAAAGGTAAAAAGTGATTTGAGTACCCAAAATTACTTTGTAACTTTTCTACATACGAATGAAGGCTCACCTGGGGGATAACCGCTAACCGCTAAGCGAACCCTTCGGTAACCGCAAAAAAGCGACCCCTTACGATCGGACTTCCGAAATTTCAAACATAATGTGCGTTACTTTCAACACTTGAATATCATAGTAAAACCCGTGGGCAAAAGGTAAAAAGTGATTTGAGTACCCAAAATTACTTTGTAACTTTTCTACATACGAATAAAGGCTCACCTGGGGGATAACCGCTAACCGCTCAGCGAACCCTTCGGTAACCGCAAAAAGCGACCCCTTACGATCGGACTTCCGAAATTTCAAACATAATGTGCGTTACTTTCAACACTTGAATATCAAAGTAAAACCCGTGGGCAAAAGGTAAAAAGTGATTTGAGTACCCAAAATTACTTTGTAACTTTTCTACATACGAATGAAGGCTCACCTGGGGGATAACCGCTAACCGCTAAGCGAACCCTTCGGTAACCGCAAAAAAGCGACCCCTTACGATCGGACTTCCGAAATTTCAAACATGATGTGCGTTACTTTCAACACTTGAGTATCATAGTAAAACCCGTGGGCAAAAGGTAAAAAGTGATTTGAGTACCCAAAATTACTTTGTAACTTTTCTACATACGAATAAAGGCTCACCTGGGGGATAACCGCTAACCGCTCAGCGAACCCTTCGATAACCGCAAAAAGCGACCCCTTACGATCGGACTTCCGAAATTTCAAACATAATGTGCGTTACTTTCAACACTTGAATATCAAAGTAAAACCCGTGGGCAAAAGGTAAAAAGTGATTTGAGTACCCAAAATTACTTTGTAACTTTTCTACATACGAATGAAGGCTCACCTGGGGGATAACCGCTAACCGCTAAGCGAACCCTTCGGTAACCGCAAAAAGCGACCCCTTACGATCGGACTTCCGAAATTTCAAACATGATGTGCGTTACTTTCAACACTTGAATATCATAGTAAAACCCGTGGGCAAAAGGTAAAAAGTGATTTGAGTACCCAAAATTACTTTGTAACTTTTCTACATACGAATAAAGGCTCACCTGGGGGATAACCGCTAACCGCTCAGCGAACCCTTCGGTAACCGCAAAAAGCGACCCCTTACGATCGGACTTCCGAAATTTCAAACATAATGTGCGTTACTTTCAACACTTGAATATCAAAGTAAAACCCGTGGGCAAAAGGTAAAAAGTGATTTGAGTACCCAAAATTACTTTGTAACTTTTCTACATACGAATGAAGGCTCACCTGGGGGATAACCGCTAACCGCTAAGCGAACCCTTCGGTAACCGCAAAAAAGCGACCCCTTACGATCGGACTTCCGAAATTTCAAACATGATGTGCGTTACTTTCAACACTTGAATATCATAGTAAAACCCGTGGGCAAAAGGTAAAAAGTGATTTGAGTACCCAAAATTACTTTGTAACTTTTCTACATACGAATAAAGGCTCACCTGGGGGATAACCGCTAACCGCTCAGCGAACCCTTCGGTAACCGCAAAAAGCGACCCCTTACGATCGGACTTCCGAAATTTCAAACATAATGTGCGTTACTTTCAACACTTGAATATCAAAGTAAAACCCGTGGGCAAAAGGTAAAAAGTGATTTGAGTACCCAAAATTACTTTGTAACTTTTCTACATACGAATGAAGGCTCACCTGGGGGATAACCGCTAACCGCTAAGCGAACCCTTCGGTAACCGCAAAAAAGCGACCCCTTACGATCGGACTTCCGAAATTTCAAACATGATGTGCGTTACTTTCAACACTTGAATATCATAGTAAAACCCGTGGGCAAAAGGTAAAAAGTGATTTGAGTACCCAAAATTACTTTGTAACTTTTCTACATACGAATAAAGGCTCACCTGGGGGATAACCGCTAACCGCTAAGCGAACCCTTCGGTAACCGCAAAAAGCGACCCCTTACGATCGGACTTCCGAAATTTCAAACATAATGTGCGTTACTTTCAACACTTGAATATCAAAGTAAAACCCGTGGGCAAAAGGTAAAAAGTGATTTGAGTACCCAAAATTACTTTGTAACTTTTCTACATACGAATGAAGGCTCACCTGGGGGATAACCGCTAACCGCTAAGCGAACCCTTCGGTAACCGCAAAAAAGCGACCCCTTACGATCGGACTTCCGAAATTTCAAACATGATGTGCGTTACTTTCAACACTTGAATATCATAGTAAAACCCGTGGGCAAAAGGTAAAAAGTGATTTGAGTACCCAAAATTACTTTGTAACTTTTCTACATACGAATAAAGGCTCACCTGGGGGATAACCGCTAACCGCTCAGCGAACCCTTCGATAACCGCAAAAAGCGACCCCTTACGATCGGACTTCCGAAATTTCAAACATAATGTGCGTTACTTTCAACACTTGAATATCAAAGTAAAACCCGTGGGCAAAAGGTAAAAAGTGATTTGAGTACCCAAAATTACTTTGTAACTTTTCTACATACGAATGAAGGCTCACCTGGGGGATAACCGCTAACCGCTAAGCGAACCCTTCGGTAACCGCAAAAAGCGACCCCTTACGATCGGACTTCCGAAATTTCAAACATAATGTGCGTTACTTTCAACACTTGAATATCATAGTAAAACCCGTGGGCAAAAGGTAAAAAGTGATTTGAGTACCCAAAATTACTTTGTAACTTTTCTACATACGAATGAAGGCTCACCTGGGGGATAACCGCTAACCGCTCAGCGAACCCTTCGGTAACCGCAAAAAGCGACCCCTTACGATCGGACTTCCGAAATTTCAAACATAATGTGCGTTACTTTCAACACTTGAATATCAAAGTAAAACCCGTGGGCAAAAGGTAAAAAGTGATTTGAGTACCCAAAATTACTTTGTAACTTTTCTACATACGAATGAAGGCTCACCTGGGGGATAACCGCTAACCGCTAAGCGAACCCTTCGGTAACCGCAAAAAAGCGACCCCTTACGATCGGACTTCCGAAATTTCAAACATGATGTGCGTTACTTTCAACACTTGAGTATCATAGTAAAACCCGTGGGCAAAAGGTAAAAAGTGATTTGAGTACCCAAAATTACTTTGTAACTTTTCTACATACGAATGAAGGCTCACCTGGGGGATAACCGCTAACCGCTCAGCGAACCCTTCGATAACCGCAAAAAGCGACCCCTTACGATCGGACTTCCGAAATTTCAAACATAATGTGCGTTACTTTCAACACTTGAATATCAAAGTAAAACCCGTGGGCAAAAGGTAAAAAGTGATTTGAGTACCCAAAATTACTTTGTAACTTTTCTACATACGAATGAAGGCTCACCTGGGGGATAACCGCTAACCGCTAAGCGAACCCTTCGGTAACCGCAAAAAAGCGACCCCTTACGATCGGACTTCCGAAATTTCAAACATAATGTGCGTTACTTTCAACACTTGAATATCATAGTAAAACCCGTGGGCAAAAGGTAAAAAGTGATTTGAGTACCCAAAATTACTTTGTAACTTTTCTACATACGAATGAAGGCTCACCTGGGGGATAACCGCTAACCGCTAAGCGAACCCTTCGGTAACCGCAAAAAGCGACCCCTTACGATCGGACTTCCGAAATTTCAAACATAATGTGCGTTACTTTCAACACTTGAATATCAAGTAAAACCCGTGGGCAAAAGGTAAAAAGTGATTTGAGTACCCAAAATTACTTTGTAACTTTTCTACATACGAATGAAGGCTCACCTGGGGGATAACCGCTAACCGCTAAGCGAACCCTTCGGTAACCGCAAAAAAGCGACCCCTTACGATCGGACTTCCGAAATTTCAAACATAATGTGCGTTACTTTCAACACTTGAATATCAAGTAAAACCCGTGGGCAAAAGGTAAAAAGTGATTTGAGTACCCAAAATTACTTTGTAACTTTTCTACATACGAATGAAGGCTCACCTGGGGGATAACCGCTAACCGCTCAGCGAACCCTTCGGTAACCGCAAAAAGCGACCCCTTACGATCGGACTTCCGAAATTTCAAACATAATGTGCGTTACTTTCAACACTTGAATATCAAAGTAAAACCCGTGGGCAAAAGGTAAAAAGTGATTTGAGTACCCAAAATTACTTTGTAACTTTTCTACATACGAATGAAGGCTCACCTGGGGGATAACCGCTAACCGCTAAGCGAACCCTTCGGTAACCGCAAAAAAGCGACCCCTTACGATCGGACTTCCGAAATTTCAAACATAATGTGCGTTACTTTCAACACTTGAATATCATAGTAAAACCCGTGGGCAAAAGGTAAAAAGTGATTTGAGTACCCAAAATTACTTTGTAACTTTTCTACATACGAATGAAGGCTCACCTGGGGGATAACCGCTAACCGCTAAGCGAACCCTTCGGTAACCGCAAAAAGCGACCCCTTACGATCGGACTTCCGAAATTTCAAACATAATGTGCGTTACTTTCAACACTTGAATATCAAAGTAAAACCCGTGGGCAAAAGGTAAAAAGTGATTTGAGTACCCAAAATTACTTTGTAACTTTTCTACATACGAATGAAGGCTCACCTGGGGGATAACCGCTAACCGCTAAGCGAACCCTTCGGTAACCGCAAAAAAGCGACCCCTTACGATCGGACTTCCGAAATTTCAAACATAATGTGCGTTACTTTCAACACTTGAATATCATAGTAAAACCCGTGGGCAAAAGGTAAAAAGTGATTTGAGTACCCAAAATTACTTTGTAACTTTTCTACATACGAATGAAGGCTCACCTGGGGGATAACCGCTAACCGCTCAGCGAACCCTTCGGTAACCGCAAAAAGCGACCCCTTACGATCGGACTTCCGAAATTTCAAACATAATGTGCGTTACTTTCAACACTTGAATATCAAAGTAAAACCCGTGGGCAAAAGGTAAAAAGTGATTTGAGTACCCAAAATTACTTTGTAACTTTTCTACATACGAATGAAGGCTCACCTGGGGGATAACCGCTAACCGCTAAGCGAACCCTTCGGTAACCGCAAAAAAGCGACCCCTTACGATCGGACTTCCGAAATTTCAAACATAATGTGCGTTACTTTCAACACTTGAATATCATAGTAAAACCCGTGGGCAAAAGGTAAAAAGTGATTTGAGTACCCAAAATTACTTTGTAACTTTTCTACATACGAATAAAGGCTCACCTGGGGGATAACCGCTAACCGCTCAGCGAACCCTTCGATAACCGCAAAAAGCGACCCCTTACGATCGGACTTCCGAAATTTCAAACATAATGTGCGTTACTTTCAACACTTGAATATCAAAGTAAAACCCGTGGGCAAAAGGTAAAAAGTGATTTGAGTACCCAAAATTACTTTGTAACTTTTCTACATACGAATGAAGGCTCACCTGGGGGATAACCGCTAACCGCTAAGCGAACCCTTCGGTAACCGCAAAAAAGCGACCCCTTACGATCGGACTTCCGAAATTTCAAACATAATGTGCGTTACTTTCAACACTTGAATATCATAGTAAAACCCGTGGGCAAAAGGTAAAAAGTGATTTGAGTACCCAAAATTACTTTGTAACTTTTCTACATACGAATGAAGGCTCACCTGGGGGATAACCGCTAACCGCTAAGCGAACCCTTCGGTAACCGCAAAAAGCGACCCCTTACGATCGGACTTCCGAAATTTCAAACATAATGTGCGTTACTTTCAACACTTGAATATCAAAGTAAAACCCGTGGGCAAAAGGTAAAAAGTGATTTGAGTACCCAAAATTACTTTGTAACTTTTCTACATACGAATGAAGGCTCACCTGGGGGATAACCGCTAACCGCTAAGCGAACCCTTCGGTAACCGCAAAAAGCGACCCCTTACGATCGGACTTCCGAAATTTCAAACATAATGTGCGTTACTTTCAACACTTGAATATCAAAGTAAAACCCGTGGGCAAAAGGTAAAAAGTGATTTGAGTACCCAAAATTACTTTGTAACTTTTCTACATACGAATGAAGGCTCACCTGGGGGATAACCGCTAACCGCTAAGCGAACCCTTCGGTAACCGCAAAAAGCGACCCCTTACGATCGGACTTCCGAAATTTCAAACATAATGTGCGTTACTTTCAACACTTGAATATCAAAGTAAAACCCGTGGGCAAAAGGTAAAAAGTGATTTGAGTACCCAAAATTACTTTGTAACTTTTCTACATACGAATGAAGGCTCACCTGGGGATAACCGCTAACCGCTCAGCGAACCCTTCGGTAACCGCAAAAAACCCCTTACGATCGGACTTCCGAAATTTCAAACATAATGTGCGTTACTTTCAACACTTGAATATCATAGTAAAACCCGTGGGCAAAAGGTAAAAAGTGATTTGAGTACCCAAAATTACTTTGTAACTTTTCTACATACGAATGAAGGCTCACCTGGGGGATAACCGCTAACCGCTCAGCGAACCCTTCGGTAACCGCAAAAAGCGACCCCTTACGATCGGACTTCCGAAATTTCAAACATAATGTGCGTTACTTTCAACACTTGAATATCAAAGTAAAACCCGTGGGCAAAAGGTAAAAAGTGATTTGAGTACCCAAAATTACTTTGTAACTTTTCTACATACGAATGAAGGCTCACCTGGGGGATAACCGCTAACCGCTAAGCGAACCCTTCGGTAACCGCAAAAAGCGACCCCTTACGATCGGACTTCCGAAATTTCAAACATAATGTGCGTTACTTTCAACACTTGAATATCAAAGTAAAACCCGTGGGCAAAAGGTAAAAAGTGATTTGAGTACCCAAAATTACTTTGTAACTTTTCTACATACGAATGAAGGCTCACCTGGGGGATAACCGCTAACCGCTAAGCGAACCCTTCGGTAACCGCAAAAAAGCGACCCCTTACGATCGGACTTCCGAAATTTCAAACATAATGTGCGTTACTTTCAACACTTGAATATCAAAGTAAAACCCGTGGGCAAAAGGTAAAAAGTGATTTGAGTACCCAAAATTACTTTGTAACTTTTCTACATACGAATGAAGGCTCACCTGGGGGATAACCGCTAACCGCTAAGCGAACCCTTCGGTAACCGCAAAAAGCGACCCCTTACGATCGGACTTCCGAAATTTCAAACATAATGTGCGTTACTTTCAACACTTGAATATCAAAGTAAAACCCGTGGGCAAAAGGTAAAAAGTGATTTGAGTACCCAAAATTACTTTGTAACTTTTCTACATACGAATGAAGGCTCACCTGGGGGATAACCGCTAACCGCTAAGCGAACCCTTCGGTAACCGCAAAAAGCGACCCCTTACGATCGGACTTCCGAAATTTCAAACATAATGTGCGTTACTTTCAACACTTGAATATCATAGTAAAACCCGTGGGCAAAAGGTAAAAAGTGATTTGAGTACCCAAAATTACTTTGTAACTTTTCTACATACGAATGAAGGCTCACCTGGGGATAACCGCTAACCGCTAAGCGAACCCTTCGGTAACCGCAAAAAAGCGACCCCTTACGATCGGACTTCCGAAATTTCAAACAAAATGTGCGTTACTTTCAACACTTGAATATCAAAGTAAAACCCGTGGGCAAAAGGTAAAAAGTGATTTGAGTACCCAAAATTACTTTGTAACTTTTCTACATACGAATGAAGGCTCACCTGGGGGATAACCGCTAACCGCTAGCGAACCCTTCGATAACCGCAAAAAGCGACCCCTTACGATCGGACTTCCGAAATTTCAAACATAATGTGCGTTACTTTCAACACTTGAATATCATAGTAAAACCCGTGGGCAAAAGGTAAAAAGTGATTTGAGTACCCAAAATTACTTTGTAACTTTTCTACATACGAATGAAGGCTCACCTGGGGGATAACCGCTAACCGCTAAGCGAACCCTTCGGTAACCGCAAAAAGCGACCCCTTACGATCGGACTTCCGAAATTTCAAACATGATGTGCGTTACTTTCAACACTTGAATATCAAAGTAAACCCGTGGGCAAAAGGTAAAAAGTGATTTGAGTACCCAAAATTACTTTGTAACTTTTCTACATACGAATAAGGCTCACCTGGGGGATAACCGCTAACCGCTCAGCGAACCCTTCGATAACCGCAAAAAGCGACCCCTTACGATCGGACTTCCGAAATTTCAAACATAATGTGCGTTACTTTCAACACTTGAATATCAAAGTAAACCCGTGGGCAAAAGGTAAAAGTGACTTTGAGTACCCAAAATTACTTTGTAACTTTTCTACATACGAATGAAGGCTCACCTGGGGATAACCGCTAACCGCTCAGCGAACCCTTCGATAACCGCAAAAAGCGACCCCTTACGATCGGACTTCCGAAATTTCAAACATAATGTGCGTTACTTTCAACACTTGAGTATCAAAGTAAAACCCGTGGGCAAAAGGTAAAAAGTGATTTGAGTACCCAAAATTACTTTGTAACTTTTCTACATACGAATGAAGGCTCACCTGGGGATAACCGCTAACCGCTCAGCGAACCCTTCGATAACCGCAAAAAGCGACCCCTTACGATCGGACTTCCGAAATTTCAAACATAATGTGCGTTACTTTCAACACTTGAATATCATAGTAAAACCCGTGGCAAAAGGTAAAAGTGATTTGAGTACCCAAAATTACTTTGTAACTTTTCTACATACGAATAAGGCTCACCTGGGGGATAACCGCTAACCGCTCAGCGAACCCTTCGATAACCGCAAAAAGCGACCCCTTACGATCGGACTTCCGAAATTTCAAACATAATGTCGTTACTTTCAACACTTGAATATCAAAGTAAAACCCGTGGGCAAAGGTAAAAAGTGATTTGAGTACCCAAAATTACTTTGTAACTTTTCTACATACGAATGAAGGCTCACCTGGGGATAACCGCTAACCGCTAAGCGAACCCTTCGTAACCGCAAAAAGCGACCCCTTACGATCGGACTTCCGAAATTTCAAACATAATGTGCGTTACTTTCAACACTTGAAGTATCATAGTAAAACCCGTGGGCAAAAGTTAAAAGTGATTTGAGTACCCAAAATTACTTTGTAACTTTTCTACATACGAATGAAGGCTCACCTGGGGGATAACCGCTAACCGCTAAGCGAACCCTTCGATAACCGCAAAAAGCGACCCCTTACGATCGGACTTCCGAAATTTCAAACAAAATGTGCGTTACTTTCAACACTTGAATATCATAGTAAAACCCGTGGCAAAAGGTAAAAGTGATTTGAGTACCCAAAATTACTTTGTAACTTTTCTACATACGAATGAAGGCTCACCTGGGGGATAACCGCTAACCGCTCAGCGAACCCTTCGATAACCGCAAAAAAGCGACCCCCTTACGATCGGACTTCTCCGAAATTTCAAACAAATGTGCGTTACTTTCAACCTTGAATATCATAGTAAAACCCGTGGGCAAAAGGTAAAAGTGATTTGAGTACCCAAAATTACTTTGTAACTTTTTCTACATACGAATAAGCTCACCTGGGGGATAACCGCTAACCCGCTAAGCGAACCTTCGGTAACCGCAAAAAAGCGACCCCTTACGATCGGACTTCCGAATTTTAAACAAAATGTGCGTTACTTTCAACACTTGAATATCAAAGTAAAACCCGTGGGCAAAAGGTAAAAGTGATTTGAGTACCCAAAATTACTTTGTAACTTTTCTACATACGAATGAAGGCTCACCTGGGATATAACCGCTAACCGCTAAGCGAAGCCTTCGGTAACCGCAAAAAAGCGACCCCTTACGATCGACTTCCGAAATTTCAAACAAAATGTGCGTTACTTTCAACACTTGAATGTCAAAGTAAAACCCTTGGGCAAAAGGTAAAAAGTGATTTGAGTACCCAAAATTACTTTGTAACTTTTCTACATAACGAATGAGGCTCCCTTGGGGATAACCGCTAACCGCTAAGCGAACCCTTCGGTAACCGCAAAAAAGCGACCCCTTACGATCGGACTTCCGAAATTTCAACAAAATGTGCGTTACTTTCAACTCTTGAATCTCATAGTAAAACCCGTGGGCAATAGGTAAAAAGTGATTTGAGTACCCAAAGGTACTTTGTAACTTGTCTACATCGAATGAAGGCTCACCTGGGGGACCAACCGCTAACCGCTAAGCGAACCCAGTCGTTAACCACTTACGATCGGACTTCCGAAATTTCAAACAAAATGTGCGTTACTTCCACCTTGAGTATCATAGAAAATCCGTGGGCAAAAGGTAAAAAGTGATTTGAGTACCCAAAATTACTTTTGTAACTTTTCTACATACGAATGAGGCTCACCTTGGGGATAACCGCTAACCGCTAAGCGAACCCTTCGGTAACCGCAAAAAGCGACCCCTTACGATCGGACTTCCGAATTTCAAACAAAATGTGCGTTACTTTCAACACTTGAGTATCATAGTAAAATCCGTGGGCAAAAGGTAAAAGTGATTTGAGTACCCAAATTACTTTGTAACTTTTCTCATACGAATGAAGGCTCACCTGGGGGATAACCGCTAACCGCTAACGAACCCTTCGGTAACCGCAAAAAAGCGACCCCTTACGATCGGACTTCCGAAATTTAAACAAAATGTGCGTTACTTTCAACACTTGATATCAAAGTAAAACCCGTGGGCAAAGGTAAAAAGTGATTTGAGTACCCAAATTACTTGTAAACTTTTCTACATACGAATGAAGGCTCACCTGGGGGATAACCGCTACCGCTAAGCGAACCCTTCGGTAACCGCAAAAAAGCGACCCCTTACGATCGGACTTCCGAAATTTCAAACAAAATGTGCGTTACTTTCAACACTTGAATATCATAGTAAAACCCGTGGGCAAAAGGTAAAAAGTGATTTGAGTACCCCAAATACTTTGTAACTTTTCTACATACGAATGAAGGCTCACCTGGGGATAACCGCTAACCGCTAACGAACCCTCGGTAACCGCAAAAAAGCGACCCCTTACGATCGGACTTCCGAAATTTCAACAAAATGTGCGTTACTTTCAACACTTGAATATTAGTAAAACCCGTGGGCAAAAGGTAAAAGTGATTTGAGTGCCCAAATTACTTTGTAACTTTTCTACATACGAAGAAGGCTCACCTGGGGGATAACGCTAACCGCTAAGCGAACCCTTCGGTAACCGCAAAAAAGCGACCCCTTACGATCGGACTTTCCGAATTTCAAACAAAATGTGCGTTACTTTCAACACTTGAATATCAAAGTAAAACCCGTGGGCAAAAGGTAAAAAGTGATTTGAGTACCCAAAATTACTTTGTACTTTTTCTACATACGAATGAAGGCTCACCTGGGGGATAACCGCAAACCGCTAAGCGAACCCTTCGGTAACCGCAAAAAGCGACCCCTTACGATCGGACTTCCGAAATTCAAACAAAATGTGCGTTTTTTTTTTCTTCAACACTTGAATATCAAAGTAAACCCGTGGGCAAAGGTAAAAAGTGATTTGAGTACCCAAAATTACTTTGTAACTTTTCTACATACGAATGAAGGCTCACCTGGGGGATAACCGCGAACCCGCTAAGCGAACCCTTCGGTAACCGCAAAAAGCGACCCCTTACGATCGGACTTCCGAAATTTCAAACAAAATGTGCTTTACTTTCAACACTTGAATATCATAGTAAAACCCGTGGGCAAAAGATAAAAAGTGATTTGAGTACCCAAAATTACTTTGTACTTTTTCTACATACGAATGAAGGCTCACCTGGGGATAACCGCTAACCGCTAAGCGAACCCTTCGGTAACCGCAAAAAAGCGACCCCTTACGATCGGACCTTCCGAAATTTCAAACAAAATGTGGCGTTACTTTCAACACTTGAATATCAAAGTAAAACCCGTGGGCAAAGGTACAAAGTGATTTGAGTACCCAAAATTACTTTGTAACTTTTCTACATACGAAGAAGGCTCACCTGGGATAACCGCTAACCGCTAAGCGAACCCTTCGGTAACCGCAAAAAAGCGACCCCTTACGATCGGACTTCCGAAATTTCAAACAAAAGTGCGTTACTTTTCAACCTTGAATATCAATTAAACCCGTGGGCAAAAGTAAAAGTGATTTGAGTACCCAAATTACTTTGTAACTTTTCTACATACGAATGAAGGCTCACCTGGTGGATAACCGCTAACCGCTAAGCGAACCCTTCGGTACCGCAAAAAAGCGACCTTACGATCGGACTTCCGAAATTTCAAACAAAATGTGCGTTACTTTCATCACACTTGAGTATCATAGTAAAACCCGTGGGCAAAAGGTTA